>KK113242.1:120444-131863 GCA_000611955.2 Stegodyphus mimosarum
TTCAATTCGTTTGTTATTTAAATCTGGAACTTTAAGAAAATATTTATGCCTATCTCGTTACATTCTGTTTCTTTCTTAATGAGATCTAATTACAACTCAAATCATGGAATTCTTCCTTTTAGTGTGTCGTAATATTTCGATCATAATTCCTTAACCTTCATTTACAATTTGCTAACAGTACCTAATTTGATTTCAAATTCAGTAGCACTTGCATTAAGTTTTCCCAACTTAACAGAAGTGCTACTGAATTTGTATCTCCTGAAGATGCCTTCAGCTAATCTTTTCAAGTTGCCGACCTTGCAAATTAGTACAGCTAATTAATTCTTTGTTATAAAAGTGTTACTTAAGATGCTATTTTACTAGAAAAACTATAAAAGAAAAGACATAAATTTAATCGAAATGAGCAAATTGAACAGTCGAAAGCATAAGTTGTTAATTCTATTTATGCTTTAATCTAGCATAGGAATTACAGTTGAAGTCAAAATATTATGCATTAAAATTCTAAATTTAGAAAAATGAATTATATATGGTTCTTCTTATTTATTTATTCAATATATAAGTATATATATATTACCATACATGCTAAGCAAAATATTTAAGATGAATGGAACTACTTTCAATTCTCCGCTCTTAGGTTCAAGTGAATTAATGCACATTAATTCACTAATTAATGCACATTAATTATTAAGTGAATTAAATCATAAAGGGAATTGATTACATTAAAAGATACAAACATCAACCATAAAAATCTATATGAAAGTTAAGCAAAAGTATGAGCCAATTTAAAAACTAAAACTAAGAGTTATTTTCTAAAGCATCTCGATAAAATTCTACTTTTTGGTTTATATGAATTGCAATTCAAATAATCAATTAGCATTCAATGTATTAGTACTGATTATTTAGCGTTCTGCTTCTTACGAGACTGCAACTTTATAAAACAGACATCTGGAAAAGCAAAATAAATAAATAATAAATTAAAGACTTACAATGAAGTAAAACTCATTTTAAGGCAAAAATAAACATAAAAAACAATATTAATAAAGCAAGGTGGTTGGAAAAAAAATACAAGGAGAAAATACACGATTTTAGTTATTTCCTTAATACTTTCGCATTGATACAGGCCGAAATCTGTTCCTCTCAACCATCTAAATGCTCATGTATGCAAACTTTTGTTGAAAAGAATTTCCTTCATCTCCTATCGAGTAGAATGTTGCATCGTTAACAATAACCTACTTACGTAACGTGATTCTTTCTCTCTTATGGATCTTTGTGCAGTTTCACCCTTTATGCGCATTTCCACTTAAGGCAGTATTGGAATTGCCAGCATCAGTAGCTAAAACTTGAAGCTAAGCAAAGGGGAGGGAAGATGCAATCAAATAACAGAGCTACTTTAATCGCTTCAAAAGAATGACTGAAATGTCATTTAACAATTCCCGGAACAATGAGACATGCACTAAAGTGATGGAGAAAGCACCAGGTTGAAAATGACTTCGGGCGACCTGCTGATGCTGAATGCACGGGCGATAACAGGGACTTTGCTGAGAAAGAATTAAAGAATTTATTGAGACAGAAACGAAAATTGGAATGTGCTTGGATTATGTAAGTTGCCGGTTTATGAATGTAGGCTTTGAGCAGAATGCTAGGAAATCTACAAAAGGCTGAAAATGAAAATCACAACACTAAATACTTAATACTTGCATCATTTTTCAAGAGAAATCGAAAAGCCAAATGGCAAATTGTGAATAATTCCGCCAGTAATGTTTATATTGTAAGAAGGTAGCAATATGACAGTTAAACGACAATTTAATAATGCTGTTTTTAATTAATTTTATTAGAATAGGTAAATTCCATTCAAGTGCAATTCAAAAAATTAAATCCAAAAAAAAAAAAAAAAAAACTGACATTTTCATTGAAACAAGTAATACCGTACTTATCTTCGTCTCTTGTTTTTTTCTTAAGAGAGTTTCTCTTGTTTCCTTAAGAGAGAGTAATAGACTTCATTTTATTTAATATATTTTATTTCCATGTACTTCTCTTTTCAGTAAAGTCGTTTTCCATGACCCTCTTTTCACACTTTGCCTAAATATGTACTTACCATTTTCTACAATGCATTGACAAATATATAATAATACTGACATCTTAGACTTAATGCTTAATAACATAAACCTTCTACAAAATTCAGTACAAGGTCTGTTTTCACGCGTTGAAGATAACATGCATACTGTATTATCAAAAAACTAAAGTAATTTTTATAGAAATACTATAATTTTACACTATAGCAGAAATACTGTTCATATCAGGCTTTGTACTTCGAATTATTGCCTGAATTTCTTAGAAAATTAAGAAACTATTTCTTTTGGTCTTTTATTAGTGATAACTAATTTTTACATTCTTCAATCAGAATGAAAAAGGCATCAGTCCTCAAAGTGTCCATGTCATTGGGCACAGTCTAGGCGGTCAAATGGCTGGCTGGGTTGGTGAAAGAGTTCCAGGATTAGGAAGAATTACAGGTAGTATCTATGATATTTGACCATAAAGAAATGTTATAAAATTAATTTACCGATTTCAGATGCAAATTTATCTCAACATAAGTGTTCTAAATCAAGGAAAAGCAAGAGAAAAAAAACACTTGATATTTCTGGTTTATGAGATCCTGTATAAAGGGGTAATTGCAAGTTCCATTTTTTGAAAGATTACTTATTAAAATGCTAAATAAGGCATAAGAGTATAAATAAATACATAAAATTTCTGACTTAATGTAACCACAGTGACAGTGAAACTGAGGAAAGAAAATTTGATAACAGTGTTTAATTTAATAAAATACTTACATAAATTAATTTTGAGTTTTACATGTGATGAAAGTTTTTTTCTTCTTTGAGCTAAGCAAAATTAACTGCTTTTTATTCGGATGTTATACCTTTAAAATAAAGAATCGTATTTCTTAAAAATGTACTAATCTAGTAATCTGTTTATTTTATTGCTGAAATTTAACATTCTTAATTCGAAAAATGAACTAATAAACGGAAATATATTCTATGTTTTCAGTAGAAAATGCTTGTTCGCAATCAAAAATAATGGCAATCTGAAACTGAAAGGTTTTAATTATCTTTTTCTTAGTTACTTTATGTACATTTACAATAACATAGTGAGAAAAATTTAGCATATCTACCCAAACACAAAGCACAAAGCATATGAAAGCTGACTTAGATACGTAGATACAGAAAATAATAAAAGGCGGAAAATGCAGAAGTAAACACGATTTGTTTAGCAACCAAAGTGCATAGCATGCGAAAAAATGCATGCAACCAGACTTTTTAGTACATTAGTTCTTATTTCCTTGATATGCTGCGTAAGTCTACTATATTTTTCTCATAATGCAATTTCCACTGTTTAGGAATATATTGCATAAGTATATTCATAAATGCTCATATATGAGCATAAACGCGTTTACACAAGCAATGAATATGAATACAAATCACATCTCCAAACGCCTTGCATTGAAATTTAGAAATAAAACGTTTTCATTACTAAATTTCTAAACTAGAAAATAAGATTTTTGTATTCATATGCAAAAATATATTTCTTATAATTCAAACTATCATAATTTTATTCAAAGTACGTATTGTTGCGTGCGTACGGGTTCGTTATGGATTGAATGCAGAAGTCGTAAAAAGTTAACAAAAATTTATTCTTTCCACAAGAAATAAATCAAAATGCTGAAATATTTCTTCAGAGATATTCGCACAATATCACAATATCTCAAACGTTTAGCAAAACTCAATTCAAAACAGATAAAATAATTCTCACAGAGAAATCGCTACAATCAATACAGCATTAAGTAAACAAACAGCAGTTCGCTTTAAACAGCTACAACTACAACAACAACTACTGAAATGAGGTGTTTCAATTCGGCGTTTATAAGCTGTTTAATTATCACTAGAACAATCTCGATTTTTCTAGATTTTTTTGGATGGCAACAGTAATTATGAGAAATTTATTTATTAAATATTAAATGCACGCGGTCTTTTATTTTTATTTTTTCGACGTAGCTTTCTCTTCAAAAATCGTCTGCATTGCACGGGAAATATAAAGCAATTTTAATTGCAATTCTAAATAAATAGCCAAATAAATGTGAAATCCATAACAGTATAATAGAAATGCATCCGCAATGCTGGATCCTTTCATGAAAAATTTTCATAAAATTTATAAAACTAATTTTTTGCTGAAGAAGAAATTGCTCTGTTGACGAAGAAATTGACGCAGCTTTGTCAAAATACGCGGACATCTTTTTACCTGAATCAACTCTAAAAGAAAGGCTGAATCTCCTTTACATGGCTTTGTATATTTAATGTGTTATTAATTTCTTGCTTCTATTACATATTTTTGTGTCAAATAAGCATTTGCAACTTTAATACGTCCGTTTCAGCTTAGAATTGTTTCAGTATTAATGGAGACAGGTTGCTTTTAAAATTCCACAGCAGCCTTTTTTATTGCTTTTAACTTATACGAATGCTTTAGTTCAACTTATTTTAATGGCTTTCTTCTATGTCTCTGTATGTGCATTAAGACAAATTTAAAGACTTTGTAGCATGTAATTACTTTGGTGATATTTATTTAAGTAGGATTCAATTGCCACATAACATCGGTTTCTTATTTTATGCCTAACATCTGATGCATAGTGTAATGCATTATAACACTTACTGCTACTGCATTGTAGTTTGATCTTCAATAATCTTTACTGTCAATGAACTTTCTTGATCTTCAAATAAGATACTAATTATTCATGACAAAAGTAACGTTATCTCATGTTTAAATGGTATTAAAAGTTGTATGTGCTTTGTGGTTGCATAACTATGCTACATTTTCTCCGCATGTTGTTGTAAAAGTACACTGCGAAAAAAAAAATGGGGCAGTTTCTATATTTCCCGTTCTACTGAGCCGATTGACGAAATTTAACTTACGATTTTCATATCTCGAAAGCGCAACTTAGGATAGGTTTATATATAGCATTGTTCTAATATAGGTGTTTTGACAAAAAAATTTCCTTTTCTGGACTTTTTCTGAAATGACATGCCAATTATTTTTTTTGCACATTTCGATTCTAAGACTCAAATTATGCCAAACTGCCAAATTTTGTAAAGATCTCAGGAGTAGTTTTTAAAAAAATTAGCTCCTTAATGTTAATTGAATTTGATATATATTTATTAATATCTCTTTTTTTTATTAAACTTACATGATTCCTTCTTCCAGAATTCGAAATTTAGGCTTAATCCAAATATAATTCGCCCATTTTTTATGATTTATTTTTAAAATTTGTATTTTAAAATATTTTTTTTATAAATTTTTAGAAATTTTTTTGTATTATAACTTATAAAATTTTTAACATCATCTTAAAGTAGATGCATTTCTAGGCACACCTACAAAAAATTAGAGCTTTTTATTCAACATTTTCTAAGATATACGTAAATTTACATATTGGACCGTTTAGAAATTTGGCGTGTTTATTATAAGCGATTGTAACGAAAATGTGGTTTACTCACTTTGTTAAAATTATTTCAAAGAATGAACGATGGACCTTTTTTTCGCTCCTGCATCAATGAAAAAAAAAGTAAGTAGGTTATTGTAAATTCAGTTTTGCCAACTGCATTATTTCTGGCACAAACTGAAAAAAGTGCGCCAAGATAAATTTTTAAATTTCTCCTTAAATGTGGCAATAAATTTTACAAAATTTAATAATTAGGTACAAACTGAGTAATAGAATCGAAACATGGGAAAAATTGGCAGTCGTTTCAGAAAAAGTAAGATTTTGTATAAAAATACTTGTATTAGAACAATGATATATATGTAAATCTAATATATACTTTAAGTCGCGCTTTTGAGACATGAAAAGGGCAATTTGAATTTCGTCGATCGGCTCAGTAGAACAGGAGATATAGAACTATTCCTTTTTTTTTATCCCGTCAGTGTACATAAAGCATCTAAAAAGAAGATAATTAAAATTTTATAATAGTACATTTTTAAAAAATATGATTTTTGGTCTTGAAGGCATAATATCCGAATAAAATGTAGTTTAAAAAAGAATAAAATTTTCGTCACATGTAAAAAGCAAAATTAATTTATGTAAGTATTTTACTAAATTAACACTGTTATCAAATTTTCTTTGTTCAGTTTCGTAATCACTTTGGGGACATTAAGTCAGAAATTACATGTATTTATTTATACTCTTATGCCTCATTTAGCATTTTGATTAGTAAGGTTTGAAGGAAAGGGACTTGCATTTTAAAGTTCTTTATACAGGAACTCACCAGAAATATCAAGTACTTTTTACTTCCTTGTGAGAAGTAAAGGAAGTATTGAATCAAGAAAAATTCCGGATACCATATTTCGACCGCTATCGAATGCAACGGGACGTTGTTTTTGCGTGACATCAGTACGTAAGGACAGAACAAAGGATGATTTTTCCCAAAACAAATTATTGATTGAAAATGAATTCAGAAGATATTTTTTCGTGGTATCTGTGCGTACGTATGTTTGTATGTATCTCGCATAACTCAAAAACGATTTGCCTCACAAAGTTTAAATTTTGTATATAGGACTGCTATTACATATAGTTCTGCCCTACCCCTTTTGGTGGCAATTAGCCGCACCAAATATATACATATACCCACTCTGTTACTCGGCTCATTGAGCTCAATTTTTTTATTCTTATATGTTGTTAAGTTCATTTTTTGCTTAAAAATGATTGAATTACGTTATTCTTATCTTCCGGTTAATGTTTTTATGCCTTTAGTTAACTTCCATGCAATAGTTGTTGAATTATCAACAATTTCAAAGTTTATTTAGAAGTCAAACAACAAAAATCAGCATAATATTTGCGAAACTTCACAGGACTAGTTTCGATCAGCCTCAGCTGCTAAAGTGCAAATAAACGAGATAAGACATGAGATTTTAGACATTCACATTATAAAGAATAACGGCTCATTTGATGTAAATGAATCGAGAAGCATAAATTTTTGCTTTTGATCCACCTGACAACTTCATTGATCTTTAGTTGAACAAAAATATAGCTTGAATACACATTTCTTTTATTTCTTGGATCACTTAACCATCTTAATGCTTTTCTCATTATGTATAAAGTTTAATTTCCAGAGTAAGGTCTCATATTTTTATCATTTTTGATTGTGTTCAAACATTTTATTTTGTGGAAGAATAGTTTTTTTTTCAGGGAAATCCTTTGTCATGTGTAGTATAATATCATCAGTTATTCTAGATTTTGAATTATACATCAGTATGTCCTTTCGAGCGTAAATTTCATAATTGTGCTTTTACCAAAATGTCATACAACATTCATTCCACTTGCTCTACACAAAGCAAAGATTTTGATACCTCATTTTTGAGGCCTTTACCCTGTACGAAGTAAGGGAAGTGTCGCAATCTCGGAAATTTTCGAGTATCATGTTTCAATGAAAATATCCATTTTGACAGCTATCAAACGCAATTTTACGATGTTTTTGTGTAGCATCTGTACGTAAGGACAGAATAACGGACCCTTATATCCAAAACGGATTACAAAAAGGATTTAAAATGGGTTCAGAAAAGGTGTTTTTCATGACGTCTGTCCGTATGTCTGTATGCTTTTCGCATAACTCAAAAACGAGTAGCCTCTGCACATTGGACGGACTGCTATAACATGTAGTTGTGCACCTCCTTTTTTGTTGCAATCGGTCGCATCAAAAGTATATATATATATATATATTCACTTTTATCATTGGATCACATTTTCTTTTATCACTAGACTGATATATATATATATATACTACTCTGTTACGCGGCTCCGTGAGCTACTTTTTTTTTCTTATATGTTGGTAAATTGTGCATTTTTGCTTTAAAATGATTGAATTACATTGTTTTTATCTTCCGGTTAAGGTTTGTATACCTTTAGTTAATCTGCATACAATATTTGTAGAATTATCAAGAATTTAAAAGTTGTTTAAGTGTTTAAGCCTAATTTTTTTATCATATCAACCATATTTGTTTACATCCGATACTTAGCAGAATAGTGAATTAAGCCAATTTCTGCAACCTTCAGTGTCTTTTTGCCGAGTGGGATCAAAAGTAAACTTTCAGTTTCGTGCACCGAAAAATCTGCCTGCTTGCCTGTTGTTCGAATTACTTGTTTTTGCGTAAAAACTATGATTTTAATTGTAAAAATTGTTTGAATTCTTTTAACTGTATTTGATAGTTTATATTTTTCTATATTTTGCAAATTTTAATACAGGTATTTTGAAGTTACGTATTTTTGCCTTGCCGCGAAGTGAGAATTGAATTAATTGAATGAAAAATATATCTCTAATGTAATTTGAGGAAATACATTTAAATGAAATGTAGCAAAAAATGGATGTAGTTTAATATTCCGTACAAGGAAGTGATGTGGTGTACACATCAGATTTTTTTTATATGCTGTTTCTTTTTGATTCTATGCTTGAATTTCAAGATGAATGATCAATGCCAGGGTTATGTTTATGGTCAGTGTTTTTTTGTTTTCTGTCGAAGTGCATCAATAAATGTAATTATTTTAAATAATTTGCTAAAGCCTGCTTGACCCTAGTGAAGAATTTTATTGCTCTCATTCGCATAGAAAAACTGGCTTGAAATTAACCCCTTAACTGTCAAGTTATTTTGATGATTTGCGTACATAAATTGTCAATTTGTTTATTGCGAAAATCAAATGTTTGCCGCGCAATCAAAAAATCAAAAAAAAAATGCCGCGCACTTTGAACATAATCTCTATTTTTTTAAACCTTCATTAAAGTGCTGCCATCTATTGAAATGAAGCCGAAATAATCTTCTCACGATATATATTCGGCTATAACAGTACGATGCACTCAAAAAAAAAAAATACCCCGAGTAATACTCGGGCGTGACATTTTGGAACACCAGTGTTATGCCTGAGATTCTTTGGGCATGACAGTTAATACCTCTTTCGTGGTATAGCATAAGCATTTATTGGCCACCTAATATTTTCACACCACTAATGCCTATAAGAAGATATTTACACAAGTCCGATTATGAAATAAATTACAAAAAAAAATGCTTCTTTTTAACCCTTGTTTGTTTAATAGATTTATCAGGTTTTCAAATAAATAAAGGTTGACTTACTGAACTAAATTCTAGTTTTCTTAATCATCACAAAATATAGAATTCATCCAGAATTAACTACCTGTGCAAACAAAATTTAGCGCTAAAAACGGATGTTTTGATTTGGAGAGTGTAGTGAACGTATTTTAGTTCAGCTGAAGTGGCGCTACAGTCGCTTCTCCCCTCCGCTACGGAGTCGACGAGGCGTTGGCTCACTGTTCCAGCGCTTGTGAATGTAAAGCATATTTTTTATTTGTACTGTAAATAAATAGAGTTTATGGAAATGTTTGGCGTTCATCTGCATCATGATTAAACATGCATCTTGTGCACCATACAAACCACTACATGGTGACCCGAACTTCACGCCAGCCTATCTTCATTTCCTATTCTGTGGAATTTTGACTTTCGTTTTGTGTTAAGCCGATCATCGCATGATTCTCAATGGCGGAGACTTCGGCGGTAAAAATTCCAGTCTTCATTAATGCTGATCCTGCTTTGTGGTTTCTCATGTGTGAAGCTACTTTCGATTTGGCGTCTCCTAAGCCTATCACTGAATCGAAAACAAAATATAACTATTGTGTTTCTCATCTCCCTCCTGATGCAGCATCCATGGTTCGCGATATCATCATCAATCCCGACAAGACCGATCCTTATGCCCAGTTGAAGGAGCAGATAATTTCCAGATGCGGGGAAACCAAAACTCAAGAAATTCGACGCTTATTAGCTGGAGAACAGTTAGGCGACCGTAAGCCTAGTGAATTGCTTCGTGTGATGCAGCGACGTGCCGAATCGCATACTATTGCCGACTCACTTATGTTAGAGTTATTTTTACAGCAATTACCTGCAAACGTTCAAGCAATTCTAGCATCCATTACTCCACTAACACCACAAAAAGCCGCTGAGGTGGCCGATCGAATTTTGGAAGTTACTCCATCTGAGGTAAGCGCAGTTTCGAATTCTTCCAATGTTGATGTTACTAGTTCTACAGAATCTCGACTTCTAGAGGTGTTGCAAGAACTACGTAAAGAGGTTAATTCCTTAAGACGTTCGAGAAGTCATTCTCGTAACAGATATAATCAACGTTCCCGTCATCGAAGTCCTTCAGCCACAGCTACGTCGGACATTTGCTGGTATCATCGGCAGTTCAAATCAAAAGCAAAAAAATGTGCATCGCCATGTTCATTTCAGGGAAATGCCAACGGGCAGGAGTAGCGGCGACGTATATCCTGCCATCAACGTCTCGTCGCCTGTTTATACGAGACCGAAAATCAAAGGTAAATTTTCTTATAGACACTGGCTCTGATGCAAGTTTAATTCCTGCAAATAAAATTGAAAAAAGACAAACTCCAATTCAAACTTTTAATGCCGCAAACGGCACACCCATTCAGGTATATGGTCAAAAATTATTATCACTTGATTTTGGTTTAAGAAGAAATTTTGTTTTTCCTTTTTATATTTGTAATGTTTCTAGTGCTATAGTTGGTGCTGATTTCTTGCATTATTTTAATTTAAAACCTGATATTAGAAATCGTCGCTTAATTGATGCATGCACAACATTGAATTGCCATGGTATTTTAAATGTTACTGATATTTTTTCTGTCAAAACTGTATATGGTGATAATGAGTTTTTGAAAGTGTTACAAGAATTTCCTAATATTACAAAACCCCCGTGTGCAAATGAACCTATAAAACATCATGTATTTCATCATATTAATACTTCTGGTCCACCAGTCTTTGCTAAACCACGTCGTCTTGCCCCCGACAGGTTAAAAATAGCAAAAACAGAAATTCAATATATGCTTGATTTAGGCCATATGCGCCCATCGAAGAGCAATTATTCCTCACCGCTTCATATGGTTCCTAAAAAGGAAAGTGGTGATTGGCGTCCTGTTGGCGATTATCGCGCTTTAAACGCCCAAACTGTAAAAGACAGGTATCCTATTCCAAGTATAGTTGATTTTACCAGTGAACTCCATGGTACTAAAATATTTTCTCACATAGATTTAGTAAAAGCTTTCCATCAAATTCCCATTGCACCTGAAGATATCCATAAAACAGCCATTTGTACCCCTTTCGGACTCTTCGAAAGTACTCGCATGCAATTTGGCCTGTGCAATGCTTCCAGCACATTTCAACGGTTCATTGATGAAGTTACCAGAGGTTTAGATGGTGTTTATGCCTTCATAGATGACATATTGATTGCATCCAAAACTCATGAGGAGCATATTCATCATCTACGAGCGTTATTTCAACGTCTTAATCATTATGGTCTATCATTAAA
>KK113242.1:133989-146203 GCA_000611955.2 Stegodyphus mimosarum
TCTCCCCTCCACGGAGTCGACGAGGCGTTGGCTCACTGTTCCAGCGCTTGTGAATGTAAAGCATATTTTTTATTTGTACTGTAAATAAATAGAGTTTATGGAAATGTTTGGCGTTCATCTGCATCATGATTAAACATGCATCTTGTGCACCATACAAACCACTACAAGAGTATTCGCCATTTTCCAATGCTAGAACATGGAAAGGATTGTAACATAATCTAAAATCAATAAAAATTATAAAAAGTTATCAAAAGCTAAAAGAATTATATTTGAAATGTCTCATCAAAATTCACCAATAAACATGATCAAAACATTTTCTGATATGATTTAAATTTCGCTTTCAATGCGGATTGATAGAAATAAACCTTCGGACTTCTGCTGCCATCTGTTAGTAAAAGGTGAAAACTATGCTAAAACACAAAACATTGGGCTTTTTAATGATACCGTTAATATATACGAAGGTTTCAAAAGAACTTTCCTGGAATGACTGCATCTTTAAATTTATTTATTCAAGAAAGAAAATAAACCTCTCGTATACTAAAGATATGAAACTGCGTTTTATTACAAAAAGAAAATTAAGATTTGTCCCTATCTCGGCACATTCGTAATCGAATCACGAACCTAGCCTTAAAATGTATACTGTCATAAAACAATGACCACGATCGAATTACATCAGTATCATACATGCCATCACAGGAGTAAGGAGTAGAGTTCTTTCGTTACATTTTAAGAGGCCCAATGTGTTATGTGTGTTATATGTATCGAAATAAAAAGACGTAAGGAGCGCATAGGAATATATAGCGGTGGTATATTAGTATACCTCATTAAACCACTCCGATATACCAAGCACACTTTTTCAAAAAGAATTAAAAATGAATTAGTCTAAGAAAAAATTGTAAAGAAAAATTGTAAATACAATGGTTTCATTTGAAATCATTTCATATGGAAAGTAAAATTTCACAACTATGTTCAAAAATAAAAAGTGTATTCCTACGTTTAATATTGCGATTAAGTTCTTTATACAGAATTTATACCTGAGAAATAAAGAATCAACTGCAGTGAAAGACAAGTTAAATCGAACAGATTTAAGTTAAAAACTTATTTAAAAACAAAAATGTATTTATTTGATTTTCGTAATATACATTTATTAATCACTAGTAATAATTTATTTATTATATCTCTCAGAATAGCAATAAACAAACATACGAGCATTGTTATCAATGTTACAAGACTTCGCAATTATCAGGAGGGTAAATAATTTTCATCAGTATGCTGTAGCCCGGAAAAATGCAATATTAGAAGGTTTTCTTACAAATGTTACATTTTCACAAAAATGGTTTTCAAAAGATTATTTTACAGGTATTATTATTTTGATAAAAATGTTTCAAAAAGCTTGATGAAAACTCGAAATAATATTTAGAAATTCTACCAAAATAATTTTGACTGGAAATCAAATAAAGTGAAATTACAATAGCTTGTAAATAACTTCTCTCAAGTCTATTCTCACAAGACTAATAAAAAAAGTTTGTAGGTATTCTATGTTCTAAAATGTGATTATGCAAAATACTTTATTACAATTGCTTCTATTTTTTCATATATTAGCTAAATCATGAGTAGCATGTACGTATTTACAATATTCTTATGTGTAAAAAATATTAAATGTGTTTAATACTAAATACTGATGTTTATTTATAAAAACTATAATGTTAGTTTCATAACAGGTTTGGATCCAGCAGGTCCGTATTTTCAAGAAGCTGAAAACGAAGTTCGGCTAGATACTACTGATGCTAATTTCGTCGATGTCATTCACTCTAATGCAGCCAACAACTTTATAGGCGGTAATATGTCGATTTTATTGCGTATTAAAATTCCAGTATCATGTGCTATAATGACCTTTTATTGCTACTAAAATTCTGTCATCATCATAAAAATGCGCCAGCCTTTAACCTAAAACAGTAGGAAAGTTATTTTCCCATATACTACATTCATTGTATTGTTGGTTAAGCAGTTTAAAGGTTTATTCTGAAGTAGTTTTGACTTTTTTATGAAGGATGCAAGAATAGTTCACTGCTGATTTACATGATCCTGGGGAAAATGTAATTTGAAGTAACTTGCAATTTATTCTAATTTTTTTATATTTTGACTTTAATTACAGAACTGTCCCTCAGGTGATGCAAATTAGTATATCGATACGAATTTTCTATTTAGTTAGATATTTTTAATAGAATTATAATTAAAATTGTTTAATTTCCCCTTGCAATGCAACGGGTGACATATTTTAAGATGGAAAAGTAAAATTACAGGGGCACGCGCATTTAACATTTAATAAATAGAGGTCTCGTAATTCTACTCTTTTGCTTTCCATAAACCTCGAGAAAAGAGAAATTATCAGAACCTCCTCACAAAGGATTGAAAAGCTTTAAAAAGCCGGAGAGAAACATCTCAGTTCAGTTTGTTTTAGTGAGCTGTGGTTGCTTACTTAGCTGCTGTAATTTTGATTAGATTAGCTTTCTCTGCGCTTTGGATTGAGCTCTATTTAGCGTTTTAGTAGTTTAAAATATAACTGCTGTGTGATATTGTGATATTGTACCTATATGTCGGAGGAAAAATTTCAACACTTAGTTTTATTTTTTGTGATAAGAATAAACTTTATTAACTTTTTGCCAGACTTGTGCATTCAATCGATTATGAACCCATATGCACGTAACAATATTATTTACATGTCTCTAGATTTCTTTTGACTTAATTTAGATTCAGTTTTATTACCACTTAAGAAATGGGTAATGCATTTAAGGAAACAATTCAAGGCATTTCATTTTATTACATCTAAATTTAATCGTGCATGCATGATATCCTAACTTTGAGAATTGAATAAATATTCTGGAATTGCCTCGTTTAGTGAATGTTACTTGAGCACCGATAGGCTCGGGTTTGAATCCTCTCTTATTTGTTACATGCTTCGTCATTTGGCCCTGTACGGAAAGGGAGGGATGCCGCGTGGAGGACGTTTTCGGGAGATTGTCTCGTATTTACGTTACGCATGGAGAAAAACACGAAAACGGGGCAATGCAGCCAGTCTTTTCGCCGGGACTCGAATCCCGGATCAAACTACCAGTTTTCAGCGGCTTTTGCTCTTCGCGTTGCCACTGGTGGGCATTGAATTCTAGATTATACTCAGACATTTGTGTATGTAATATATTTGTGAATGTAAGTGCTTAAAATTTGTTTAAAATAATGTTCTCTAAGAGGTGTGTGGTAAGAGAAATAAGATCCTTGGATTCCATCACTTGAGATAGTGTTGATCGAATATAAAATGGATCTACGCACATAGCTCTAAAACGCCTTGCTTTAAAATAATTCAGTTTTAATGATATGCTTCAAAATAGTTCAGTCAAATGCAATTCTTTCTTTCGAAAAAATAATCGATGAAAACATTGTATTTTGTACGCTGTTACGTCGAACTGTGTTTCCATATTTAAACTTGTATTTTCTGTGTGATACATCGTACTTTGTGAGCAAGTTTACTATTGTTAGGTATTGGTTTAAAAATTACTATGATGGTAGTATTGATTGTGAATATATTTTAGTTACCCAAAAATTTCTAATTATGATACAGATACACTGCTCGACATTGAAAATGCAACAGCAAGAAGGAGTGGTCAGAAAGTGATGAAATTTGGAAAAAAAGACAGAGACAGCAAGCAGCAACAAGTAATCTTTACTTCAAAATGATAGTCAGAATACAGAGCGAGAACGGCGTCGGCTCAGTAGGATGTAGGATCACCGCGGACAGCGATGCAAGAAGAAACACGTCTAGGCATACAGTCAATAAGAGTGCGAATGGTGTCCTGAGGGATACCTCTCCATTTCCTTTCAACCATTTGCCACAGTTCGTCTTCTGAACAAGGCAGGGACAGAGTCTGCAAACGGCGTCTAATCACATATCACACATGTTCGATTGGTGACAGGTCAGGAGAGTACGGTGGCCAGGGAAGCATCTGTATACCTTGAAGAGCATGTCGGCAGATGCGAGCACTGTGTGGTCGGGCGTTATCCTGCTGAAAAAAACGAACTAGAGGTGACCTAGAATCGTAGGCAATAGCGCCCCAAACCATTATGCCACGTCGTCGCGCGGTGAGGCGTTCCACAGTTACTGCCGGATTAGATCTGTCTCCACGTCGACGCCACACACGTATGCGGCGACTGTCACTGGATAAACAGAAGCGTGACTCATCTGAGAACACGACGTTTCGCCATTCTGTCATCTACATCGCTCCAGTCCGGCACGATTCTAAACGTTGGTGTCTATGCTGTGGGCTGAATGGCAGTCTTCTTAACAGACGCCGTGAATGCAGGCCACGTTGAACCAATCGACAGGAAATGGTTCTCGTCGACACGGGAACATCCAGGGTCTCTTGCACATGCTGCAGAATCGCGGTACAAGTGACTTGCGGGACCGCCACAACTTGCCGGCGAATGCTTCGATCCACGCGTGCTGACGTCATTTTGGCTGCACCTGCACCCCTCCTTCTTCCCACATTGCCTTGTTCCAACCATTTTCGCCATAGCCGATGCACCGTGCTCGCATTTATGTGAGTATCAGCTGCGATTTGACGTAAGGACCAACCTGCCCTTATCAGTCCGATCACCATACCCCTCGTAAAATCGTCTATCTGCTGGAAGTGTCTTCGTTGACTGCGGCCTGGAATTCTCTCCTATTACACGTATCCTCCGGGACAAAAAACAACTTTCTTCGATAATAATGGCAGAAATAACGACACGAATATTGCCCATTCTGCACGTTCCTCTCCTTATATCTTACTTCACGTTCGTCGGAGAGCTGCACATTTCACATCATGCGCATAACTCAGTGACGTGCGTCTACTCTAAAATTTGAATAAATTTCTGACCACTCCTTCTTGGTGTTGCATTTTCAATGTTGAGCAGTGTACTTGTTGATGTAATATTAAAAATATCAAATGCAATAATTGTTCACCGTGCTTAAGGTACTAATCAGCATGCTGAAGAATAAGCACCAAAAACAATTTTTTTTCACTCTGTAGGCTTGGGTCTTCAGACTCCCATGGGTCACATGGACTTTTATCCAAACGGTGGCAATAAACAACCAGGGTGCAATTCAAGGGATCAAATCAGAACAGCTGATGAAATAACAAGTAAGTCATCATAAATAAAGTAAGTTTCGAGCACATTAAATAAATATGCAACAATGAAGCCACTTCGGTACCTAACTATTTTATCTAAAAACTTAATCAAACAGTATAACGTTTAGGTTCTTCTGATTCAAAATATTTTTACTTGGAAATATTGTTTGTTATAAACTTGTAGTTCGAAGCACTGCAGAAAATTAAAGGTTTTTGAAATGAGAACCCAGACTTTTTTATTAATTTTTTCTCCTCAAAAGGCAAATAACACACTGTATATCATTTGTGAGAAGAAGCTAACTAACATCATATAAAATGTGCAAAACTACAAAATAAATTTATATACAATAAATGCATATTATGGATAGTTTTCAAAAATCTATCCATACACTGATATTGGAATTTTTATTATAAATAAAAAAAGCTGACTATAATGATAAATAATATAATAAAAAAAGCTGATTATAATTAGAAAATCATTAGTAGAATTTTATTTCTCTGCACAATAATAGTTCACTGAGTGTTCAATTTTCAGTAAACGAACTGGCTGCATGGATGTTCTCCGTTCCCTCGGTATAATGAGATTACCAGTATTAGTTTCTATACGAAAATCCTTCACGAAATTACCTCATTTTGAGTATTTTATTCTTAAGTGGATAGTCTAGTGCGTTTCGAATAAGCGATTAAACAAAAAGTAATTGGTTTCTAGGTTCTTTTGTATAAGAGAATTCAGTACTTGTTCATTAGGTGCACA
Source organism: Stegodyphus mimosarum (assembly GCA_000611955.2). Taxonomy (NCBI): domain Eukaryota; kingdom Metazoa; phylum Arthropoda; class Arachnida; order Araneae; family Eresidae; genus Stegodyphus; species Stegodyphus mimosarum. The sequence continues at coordinate 139,906 of KK113242.1, forward strand.
CAGGATGGTTTCGTAATGCGTAGGAGCAAAGGACATAATAAATTTCCAAATATTCACCCTTATAAAACTAAATAAGTAAGAGATTAAGTTTCCATAACTGGTCAAGGGCCGATTTATGGATCTATGAAATTGCATCCATGACTGATTGCTAGGGTCACAAATCTAGTTGCTTCTAACTCTGTTGTACAGATTTTCAAAAACTAGAATGTACCTTAGTTTACTCAAATAACTGTTTCATTCAAACAGCATTTATTAATTTGGGTGCAAATGCCAAATATTCTTTGCTGCAGGAGAAGCCGCTTTTTCAATTTCAGCTTCTTTATTGAAAACGGCTGATCGCACTATACGTCGCTAAGAGTTAAACACATCAATGCTAAACTGAAATGGACCTCGAGACGTTGAAACCAAATGGAAAATAGCAGAGTCAGATAGTATGATACATTAATCAATGTTTCAGGATTATGGAACCAGCACACTGTGAATAAGGCGTAATAAAATAACTGACAGATTATTTCTATGAGAAGTCTTCGCACTATTGGTGACTGGGTAGTGACTTAGAGCATGTTTAAGTGAGCTCTTTCTTCTGTTTTAATGATGGTAAAACACACAGGAGTTTTCTACTTAAAAGGAAGGTTGCTTTTGTGAAGAACGTACTACATGAACCTGGCTCATATTCACATGAGAAATTCCGAAAAAATGCTTTAAGTTAGTCTGTTAGCTGGAATCCAAACCTGTGTCAAACTATGAGTATGCACTTATTTACTTCGCCACTGAGAAAGAGCTCCTTCTCTGAGGATTCCAGGGACAATGCCGCACATTATCCGCTATTTATGATGTCTCTCGGGCATTCAGATAAAGGACTATTTATAGTAACATTATCAGGACTTCTGTAGATTCTAGTTGATTTTGAGAACATAACTGTAGTCCTGAGTAGGAACAGAGAGCTTACTAAAAGCTATGTTCGTGCGTGTGTAGAAGATACAACAAAAATGAGGAGGGTTCCAAATTACCCTTTATTTGCTTATCGATTTTACAAACGTTCCCGAACTTCGGGATACAAAGACCATTTGTGGTCTGAATGTAAAAGAATATAAGACTACTAACTAACTAAAATTTAAATGAGAGCTATTTTTAATATTTACTCAGATGACTAGCACTAAGACTGGCCTTTTAAATTACTACGTCTGTAGTACGCAAACTGCGGAAAACTACAATACGTCTTTAACTTTCAAGAGGGTTAACCTCTGGATTTAAAGGCGGACAGTAACTGATGGCAAGCTCGCGTGAACACTCGTGGCAAGATGGCTCACTCTCTCTCCTTCTACTACACTCTTGGCAAAAAGCCACAACTTAAATACTTAATCGTTAGCAAGTGTAATTTGCATGAACATATTCACGCGTTAATTCTGGCCGGAAGTGTAAAGTAAGAGATGATAGTAAAGTTTTAAAATAAAATTAACGTTACTGAACTTAATCCTTACAACATATAATGAGAGACCAATGTAAAGTGTCACAAACTTTGAACGTCAGAGGATGAATCGAGGAACATTCAGGAACATTTTTGTGACATAGTAGAAACAAGCTATAGTCTAGGAATCGAATACTATTATTGTAATAAAATATTATCTGCGTTTCAGAATCTCTGTTAGATTACCACATTTTTTAATCCATGTAATATGTGGCTTAATATCAAAGCCTTGAGAAAAACCAAGCCAGTACTAAGTACGAGTTTTAATAGCTTAAAATAAAGCGATGCATTCCTCTGATTACGGTTTATTAATATCAGTTAATATAAAAGTATCTTTCCTACCAAATACCAAACATTACTTCGAGGATTAATGAATACTGCAGTAAGTGCTTGATTAAAATTTACACAGGAAATTTGAAGCAACTGTACAATTGGATTAAAGGCAGTATTAAAATTAGTTAATGATAAAAAGTCTGTTACGTATATATTTATGACTGATAATGCAACTCATAGACCTTAAATTGTTTACATAGCATTCTTGGGAGAATATTAGGCTTTTTACAAGAGTGTTTAATATCAATTTTAAACTTCTGATCCGAAAAATACAAAGAAGAGCAGATAATGCGTTTTGAAATTGCAGTTGGTCATTTTGAAACATAGGATTACAGAATCTAATCCGAAAATGCGCTTGTAGTATTTGTCTTTCCCAAACCTCAACTGCTAAAAGGCCTGCGATTAGCTAAAAACCACATAATAATGAAATATGGTTTAATTAACATTTTTATATGACATATTGTGCAATGAAAAATTATGATAAAGCTGTTTTTATAAAAATAAGAGAAAAGAGGCACATTCGCATTATATACTGCTTTGCATTTATTGATAATGAAGTTAATTGTTTAGAAAATTAGATCGTCTATCTGTTATTACTTAAATCACTGCTGACTTACATGATAAAAAATTACGTATATGTACTGCTCTCTCTCTCTCATATATATATATGCTATCTCATATATATATATATATACTGCTGAGGACGAACAACTCTATCACTAATAGGAAAGACAAAAAAAAGTTTTTTCAATGGCGGGTCCAAACCGTCCACAGATGTTGACCGCTATAAGGGCAGAAGCGGTGGTCACTTTATTATGGAGGCGACCAATAGGTGAACCACCTTTGCCTCCTATGAGGAGACGGACAAAAACAACCATGCCTTCTCCAGGATTCGAAACCTGCTTCTTTGGTATTGCAGTGGGATCCCATAACCACTATATCGTCTGGGCAGCTAGAAACACAAAAACAGAAGAAAGCAAAATGAGGAAAATAAGTAAGGATACAGTAAGAAGAAGTATACATATGTAAATTTTGCCTGTTCATCACGAGATAAATCTGACAAAAGGCTTAAAGAATGTGACGTATGAGAACATTTGTTGTATCTAGCGGGAGTTTTACTAGAAAGATTTAATTGACGATCTTGAATATTTCTGTGCAATTTCCCGACATGAATTCGATGATTTTGCTCTTGCCCGTATCTCTGGAAAGATCAAAGAAAGGCGAAAAGTAACAGAAATTGACATTCAACATTGCCCACGAGTTGTTTCACTGATGTGGAAATCATTTAAAACAACAAGAATGTGTTGCTAACATCACAGGAGAGGTTGTATTAGATGCACTACGCTTGCAAGAAATAATTACATTATCCTATCGGAAAAAACAAACCGGAGGCACTGCAGTTCGGCAGGTGGTGAATAACTTTCTTGCTGCCACAGAACAGCGAATTTCCCTCAAAACTATAACCTGACGTTCTGGAAAATAAGACCTGTATACTCATAGATCTATTGTGTGTGTCCCGTTTTCCAGACAGCAAAGTAATGCCCTGTATAATAGTTTCGTGATCTTTGCAATGGACAGAACAGGACTATGTTTGCATAGATGAAAGTAGTTTCAGTTTGCCATCGGATTGTAGAAGCCAACTAATCTGGTGTGAGAATGGTACTGCTTATTATCCAGGAAAAGGATCGATCCGAAATGCAGTATAATGATATGAGCCGGCATCACGATAAATGGTTGGATGTCTCTACGCGTGGTTGCAGATGAGATTATAACCGGGAAGCGTTAAACTGATGACGTTTTACTGAGTACTGTTTACTTCGGGCTTGGCGGGGACCGTGCTGGTACTATCGCATTCGTTCCTCTGTCTGTGGTGGAGCTAGATTGGAGATCACCGACCTAGTCCTCGTGGGTTTGGCCCCATTCAGTTCTCGTGACGGGGACTGACAGAGTGGACAGAGCGCGCTTTCGACGTATGTTGCCAATGGAGTGGTGCCCGGAGGCAAAACAATTAGCGTAATGTTTCTATCTTCGTGTTATTCCTTTGCCCTATGCTTTGTGTAAAGCCGAACGGGGATTGTGGGGGTTGCACCCGCTTGGACGAGGGTCACTGGATCATAGATATACAACCCCAAGAAGTTTGCTAATCTGATCCAGGACGGGGGATGTTGTCTGTCTGTACGTTCTGTCTCCTGTTCATCTTTCCTTTCAGTGCTTTCAGTGATAAATCCATTTTCGTGGACGAGAACGCACCAAGTCATCGAACACTCGCTAATCCCATTTGTCTAGACAGCGAGAATATTCAACACCTCGTATGGCCAGCACATTCTCCAGATCTAAATCCCATTGAAAATGTTTAGCGTGGAGATTTGCTGGTCGAAAACATCCTCCAATGAATAAGAACATCTTCATTCATGCACTGACATAGGAGTGTGATCAATTGTCTCAACAACTCCTGAATAAAGTTGTGCAAAGCATGATACGACGTGAGGAAAGTTGCATCACACTCCACTGTGGACATATCCTATACTAACACCATTCTCAGAGATACCTGCTGTCAGTCATACGCATTTTTCCATTTCACCGTACACAGCATCAAAAGAACACTTTTTACTTTTGGATGTTTCAAAACCTTCCGTAGTTTCCTGAACAATATAGTACATCCTTTCTCCTATTGTCTGAACAATGCGGATACAATATTTTATCCTGCTTAATGTCTACCTCCTCTTAATTTTATGCTACATTACAATTTGAGATCCGTCACTAGCAACTGTCCAGTAGTGTATGTATAACTACTTATAGTATTTGGTATAAAACCAAAAAGATTTTAAAATCAAATTTGCCCATATGGCAGAAAATCACACATTAATATATGTTTAGATTTCATGCATTCATGTCAAGTTCGAGTTTTTTAAAATTTTTTCTGCATTTATATATTAAGCAACCCATTTAAGGTTTTTTAAACATCATAAATCTCCAAAAAATAATACAATTTATTTACTTACTTGGGAAATATTAAGCTGACAAATAAAGCTGCGGAATTCAAACCTGCGTTATTCGAAGGTCAGCTCTAGAGTCTCAATTTTACATTCAAACATTATGATAATTTAATTTTTGAAGTTCATCTCAGTTTAAATATTTATGCATGAATAATTCTTTAAGTGTTACTTAATGTTTCAAATGAATATTGCTATATTAGGGACATAATTTGCAATGATGTAGGTGTATTTAAATGTTATAATTACACATGAGTTTATAATTTCTTTTAAATATAGGTTTCGATCCATTCATTGCTAACTCTTGTGACCATGGAAGAGCCAATGCCTATTTTCTGAATTCTATCAACAACTGTCGATTTACGGCAGTCCAGTGCAGCAGCTACGAGAGCTTTCAAAATGGTGATTGTACAAGAGAGAATTCCACAGTCGCTGAAATGGGATTCCATGCGCAGAAACTTTCAAGTTTGAATGAGCAAACAAAGTTCTTTCTCAAGACAACCGATACATCTCCTTACTGCATTGAAGACTGAAACCTAACTATCTGAAATTTATAAAACTGTCGAGAAGCATAGTATCCAGAGCGTCACTGAGAAATATGAAGGGGAGCTGTTGTTATAACTGAACTCAAAGTACTGATTCTAAAAGAAGTTTTGTATTTAAATAATACACAATGAGTGATTATTAACAAGCCTTTGCTTTTACTAGGAGAATTTAAAACACCCTTTCTCTTATAATATAGTAATTAGTATTTTATTGAATGCTAAAAAGGCTGCAAGTTCCTCTTTTTAGTTAATTTGAGTTGCATCTAGTAATTGCTTATCATTGTAAAACCACAAACATTAAATATAATGGCAAATTAATTTAATTCAGAAATTAATTTAATATTTTTTGCTTTTCGTATATGCCATATTTTATTTAAGCATCGAAATACATCAAACACAGCTATGTAAATTCAGTATATGCATAACAGAAAATTAAATTATTAAACATTCCAAATTCCACTTTCTTTGTAAATGAATAAAAGAATGATTACTATGTAACAATCTGTTTTTAATTTTTAAATAAATTTGTGTCTGTTTTATATATTTTAATAAATTGATCCAGAAAGTTTTATTCCATTAATTATCTGATTTATCAAACCCAAAATTTTGATTTTCCACAAATTTGAAATGAAATTGAAATTTAAGATATAAGCGGTTGATAGATGCAATCAATTTTTCTTAATTTCAAAGTAAATTTCCTGACTAAAATCTTCTTGATTAAAAATAACACATTGTAAGGTTTTAGTTAAACTAACCAAGTTTTATTTTAATTTAAATCTTTTCTATCTCCTCTCTGTTTCAACTTCCTGTCAGTAGAAGCGCGCGTTTTTAGCTTATGCTAATTTTGAAGTACGGCCAAGTACTATTTAAGCCAGAGGTAGAAACCTCTTAGGGTGTGAGAGCTTTTAGTCTCAGACCACGGTTACTTTATTCGACGTTCGCCTGACTAGCTAGTATTT
>KK113242.1:146230-187125 GCA_000611955.2 Stegodyphus mimosarum
ACGTGATTGCATTGTAAAACAAATTAAAGTGCGGTAGTATTTAGTATACCTTGCTACGCACCCTTTTCGGTAGAGGCCAACTTCCGCGAATTGCTCTGCGAAGCAAAGTTTAATTTAATTTCTATTTAGGTATTTATTTTAATTTATTTGATTGTTAAGTTCGACCCAAGAGCGGTCTTTTACGTTCTGTATCTCTCCCGAGTTGGGAAGTTTGTATTTAATAGTGATTGAATAAAAGAGGATTTCAAATCCCTTCAGGTGCAGTTATTATCCAGCCCAGCAGATGCATCAGAACATAGCGTACCTTCCGCTCCCTGTTCCAGTTCAGGACTGAATATTGGAGGTTAAGAACCCTTTACAGAATTTACCATGTTTCCAAAAAGGATGCACAGAACACTAAATCCTGACAACATTTATTTATTACTGTCAAATATTTTTTATTCCTACTATATTTTCGTTTCACTCTAATGAATGCAATGATAACTATTTTTTTAATAAAGTTATATAATGCTTCTAAACTGGAAAATCTAAAAAGTAAATGCAAATATTTTATAAGTAAATTAAATTATTAGTGTGTAAATTTTCTTCTGGATTTATTATCTATTGTATTTAATTATTTTATCTCCATTTGTTACAGTGAAAATCATTTGTCACATTTCCTCCTGTCATTCATTTTTATCCATTATATATTTGTAACGTCGTACAACAATGTTGAATATTGCATTTTAAAATTTTGAGTAAAAGTTTGGAATAAATTTCTTTTCGCTTTGTTGCATCATAAAGGGATAGACCCGTATAGCACCGGTAAGAAGGGAACAAAGACGCACACTAACAACACAGCCTTACGCGGGAATTGAATCTGCAGCTCAGATTTTAAAACAGCAATCAATCACTAATCACTATACCGTCCAAGGTGACAATTTAGCAGAAATAGAAAATAAAAAATCTATTTCATTAAAAAAATAGTGTTTTGGATCTGCATTGCAGAATGTAATAATGCAATTTATTAGAAAGGTCTCAAGTATGTGTTTTGTAAAAAAGATATAAAGAAAGTTCAAAATGCTTTAAATAATATGTATTGCTAATGCTTTGTTTTGTATGACATCTGATGCTAGTTTTATTATATATGGCTCTTATTATTTCGCTTTAAAATCATTTATTAAGTATTTCCTGTCATTTATTTTTATTAGTTATGTATTTATTATGCAATATAACAGCACAGATTGTTAAATTTCATGATCTTAAATGTGTGGCTGGTGTGTTTTATTTTCAAAATGCGGTCATTTTTGTTTAAATTGCTCACTGTGGTTTGACACTGGAGTTAAATTTCAGCACTAGTATATAATGTACATTTAACGAAAGATTAAATTTAGAAAACTGATTTGTTGCAGTTAAATTGAGTTTTAAATCACATTTTTTTTCTGTTACCCATATGAAACAAAAGATTGACAGTGTTAAGAAGTTTTTGTTTTGTTTCATAAAATATTTTAACACAATCCTACTAGAATAAAACAGAAAGTCTCGTTTAGAATTAAACTGAAAAGTTAAGAAATAGACTATCAAGGAGTCAGTCCAAAAACATTACCGAACAAGAATCAATATTTTATTACACGCAGTATGGTTCAGAAGCTGTAGTGTTTAGATAAAAAGTGAGGGATCGTTTTGGATCGACATATCTAGAGAAATGTTCAAGATGTAATCCCATCGGCAAGCAAAAGGCACCATCTGAACATGTCCCACATTTTCCAGAATTAAAACTGTCCCAACTATCACATAAAACTCCCATTAGCTCACAGTTGCCGGTAATGCTTGATTTGAAGAGTTCAATGGCCCGACGGTGATTACATTGTAGGTCACTTAGGCCAACTTCATCTGTAAAAGAAAGTTTGATTACATAAAACAACAATATCGACACTTACTTGTTCAATAAAACATTTAACATTGAAATCATTCTTACGATATAAAAAAATTGGCAAGCATGCGTCAGTTTGTTCTAAAATGTATCATCTTAGATGATAGTTTTGGCTGATGATTATAAAAATGATCTAATAAGCATTTCTAAAGAAAATATGATGTTATCGTTTGCATTCAAGAATCAGTAATTTTGTACTTTTCCAGTTGCAGCGTCTGTAATATAAATGGATATGATGCTAAATTTAATGAGAAAAATCTAAGCGTCGCTGGGCCATAGGGTTTTATACACGTCTGGATGGAATGAATTTCGGAATGTTGAGGATAGCATTAGTAGATTTGAATGAATTGAAAAGAAAAAGGAATCTAAATAATTAGTGGACAGGTGGCAGATGACGGTAAACGAAACGAAGACATCGTAGCAAGAGGTTAGGTTTTATTGTCTCACATCCTCGCATATCTAGCATTAGGAGGTACATCAAATAACATTGTAAGACACTGTTGCTGTTGTGGCTCCAGGACATAATTACATAACTTGCATAATTATTACATTATTTCAGATACTTAAATTAATTTACAGCAGCGCATACACTTACAATAGTACACATTACAAATGCACTTTAGAAAGACAACAGTTTGAAAACTTTACAGAAAGTTACAAACGTATATTGCGGTACATCCAAACATAATAGGAGTGCAGAGAGTTGAGCTTCTAGAAACAAACTGAGTGAATATTAAATTCTTACTCTAGGAGCTCTACCTATTAATCCCTCCAAAAAGGAAGGATAAAATAATAAAAAAATGTACGTCGGCTACGAATTTTACAAACTTGTCGATAATCTGAGCAATCATCCTTGCCTCCAGATGACGTTGTTTTACCATAAACTCGCAGAAGGCTTGTGTATTGTTAGGAGGTATTTTAAGGTGGTGTTCTCTGATAAGTTGGCAGATCGTAAGATAATGAATGGCTTGGGGACCACTTTCTCCACAAGCACAGCGGTCGGTGTGGCTGATGCTGTGTCTATTAAAATATTCAAAATAGGGACCATGTCCTGTAATAAATCTTGTTAACCGCGGAAAAGTAATGTTGCGTTTGTGTTCTTGTGTAACGTACTAGTATGTGCGGTGGGCGGCCTTGTTCACATTCATTTGAATTTGTTCGCCATGTGATTTGTCCCTTGCGTTTCAGATGTTTCTGAAGAATTTGTTTGAATATTTCTAACAGTAAGAAAACTGAAAATTATGGAAGGGTCCAGAGTGAGAACAATGAAAACTTTATCAGTTTTCTTTTTCCTAGAACAAGATTTATACTTGTCGTTGCTAAATTCCAAAGCTGCTTTGAACTGATCAACGTGAAGGAACGTTGCAATATTCCCAAGAATAAATATCGTTACGATAAAAACTAAGCAAATTCTTCTCGGACGAAATATTGGAAATTGGAAATGACTTGTGGAGAATGACAACAGAGTTTTAATAATAAAAGGAGAACACAAGAGGAAACATTAACATATAATAGCGGCATAATTCTTTTTATCACATAAAGAATGTTATTTTAATGTTTTACTTTTTGATAAAGTTTCAAAAGATTAAGGCAAACAAATATTTTTGGTGAAGCAGATTTTCGTGACAGAATAGAAAAAAATATATTAATGGTTAACCTCAAGTAACAGAATTCTTAAATGAAATAGACTGAGAAAGATAAAGCTAATTAAATTACAAACCTAGGAATATAAGCGGGTTAGTTTTCATTAAATAAAATACTAAGATTTTGCATGAAGAGGAAGAAAAATAAAAAATTTTGTAGTATCGAAATGTATTAGCTATTAATTGCTTATTTCAAGGAAAGGTCAAATATGAAAATCTTTAACTTCGAGAGGGAGTTTAATCGTATGTTCAACAAAATTCGTAACTAATATAAAATGCATTTTGAGCCTTTCTAGGGTGAAAAAATTAGAAAAAAAAATTAAAATATCATCAAAAGCAAAACAAAAAGAAATTTAAATGATGCTTATAAATATCATTAAAATCAATTAATTAACTATGGTGGCCACAGTTAATTAATTTTCCTTTTGATAATAAAGTTTATCTGTGATAAAGTGGCTGAAAATAAAATTCACTAAAGCAGACTTATTTTTGATTTCCTCCCACGGGAGGGGGACGCAGGAAAACCGGTGAAGTTACTGGCTAATATCTGTATCTAGGCAGTCTTGACCACGGGCTATAAAATCACGAGCCTGGCGATTCCCCGTAACCCTTGGTTGTTAGCAGTTAATTCTGACCTCGTTTTACCGAGTGGCCCACAGGCCAAGGGGGAATTAAGGCTCTTAATTGGGCTCTTAATTAAGGCTTTTAGTTGGGCATCAGGTTCCCGCGTAGTACTAGTAGGTGCATTTTAAACGACCAGTAAAAAATCTCCAGGTTTTTATCATTCCCTACCACTGTGGTCACTGGTCCCGGGAGTGGTGAACCTGGTTGCCCTGTGTAGCAGTGGATTAAAGAGAAAATTTTAAAATCTGCCGCCTTGGATTGGGACCCCGGGGCTGTAGCATAATAGTATGCTTTCATCCTCTGAAGGGGATTATGACTGGTAGACTTTAACCCGCCCGGTACGAAGGTCTTTCAGAGGGGTTACAGTCTGTGTATTACTAGAGACAACATACACTCATGTCCATAAATTAAGGATAATGCAAAATCAGGCAAAGGAAGAGTTAGAAGCAAAACAAATTTGACTTATTTGTAAAGCGTATTTATTAAACAAAAGGTAAAGAACAAAGAAAGATGCTATATGTTTGATATTATTAAACAAATTAGCGATTTTTTCTCCCTGGAGCAAATTACAAAAAAAAAACCTATTTACAAAAAAACAATATTACATATTTGATATGATTGTTAATACATTCTTTGTCTTCCAGACGATGCAATACAGTCCGTACAACGCCTAGGCATGCTGAGTATCAAATTATCTATCTGATCTTGCGGGACATTACACCACTCAAGAAGCAATGCTCTCCGAATTTCCGGTAGACATGTAGGAGGAGGTTGGCGGGCTGCAATTCGTCGGCCAAGCATGTCCCATACGTGCTCTACTGGACTCAAGTCCAGTGACAATGCTGGCCAGTCCATACGTGTGATATCCTCCGATTGAAGGCATTCGCTTACGATGTTTGCACGGTGAGGATGGGCGTTGTCATTCATAAACACAAATTGGGCGCCCATGGCGCCCCGAAACAAACGTACATGTTGTTCCAGAATGACGTCCCCATAAATTTGGCTTATCATGATTCCAATTTGAACATGCAGGTCAGTTCTGGAACCCAGAATAATTCCACGCCAAACGAGCACTCATGCACCACCGTAACGGTGTCGTTCAATGTTGTTTTCTTGGTGGTAACGAGTACCTGGAACTCTCCATATGAAAGTCCGGTGAGAATCAGACTGCAAGCTAAACTTGGAGTCGTCGGAAAACATCACACAAGCCCACTGTTGCGGTGTCTACAATGCATACTATGTACTCCAGACTAACCGCAGGCGACAGTGAGTTGCAGTAAGTGGAACGCATTTGACAGGTCTACGAGCATATAGACCAATCTGCTCTAAGCGTCTGTACACGGTCTGCCTTGAAATTGTCGTACCAGTGGCTGAAGAGAGCTGACGATACAGGTCTGAGGCTGTGCTCCCCCTTTTCTTTTGGCAGTAACTGCCAAATACCGGTCCTCATTCGGCGTTGTAACTCTGGGGCGACCTGTGCCGTAACGTCTACTCACATTACCATCATCTTGGAATCGTTGCCAAAGCCTGGAGATGACACGCTGGGCAATTCCAAGTTCGTCTGATACTTCCAGTTGGGTACGCCCAAATTCCAGGCGGCCGATAATTCTTCGAGCAAATGCTCTTGACCAAGGTCACTAGCCAAACAACACCAAACTCTTTCCAACACATACTTCATTTACAACTGGGAGGAATGAAGACTAACGAAAGTAGTTGCTGCTTTTAAGCAGACTAAGAGCCAGTGACGTCACACATTTGTAAATCTTGTGGTGCCTTGCTCTTGACAAAGATTTGTGTATTTGCATTTCGTTTCAGTATTAAATGAATGATGAAATTCCTGCAAAAGACCTTTTAACCTCTGGAATAACATAAAAAGTAAATGCTTTGTTAGTGGTATGGAAATTAAGAGTATGCAAAAGTAGTTGAGCGCCTTTTTGGGTGTAACTAAACTATAACACTTTTAGATAGGAGAAATAATTTAAGATGTGAGAAGTTTAGAGCATTTTAAATAGAGAAAGTTATATCAAAATGTTTTATTTAAAATTTTTTTATAAAAACACTGAAAGAAGCCTTATCATTTCTCGTGGATTGTTGAATAAATTGTACTCACTGATTAAGAAATAATTCAAGTAAATGCAAATCTAAGTTTGAATTTGAATAATTTTATGTATACTATAGATACACTCAACTAGAATTTGAGTAGTTTCATATACACTATAGATAAACAGAACTTGAATTTGAATAGTTTTACATACGCTTCTACCATAACTCTAAAGTGCACATATAAAAACATGTGTGCATATTTTGCAAAAGCTTATACACATATATTATGTAAGCGTAAGTATGTATTGCTGAAAGTTTTCAGATTTCAGTTGTAAGTTTTATGCACTATATTGAAGTTCTGTAGTCCTTAAAAGATTTATTACATATTTTTTATTTTTGTCTTTTGTTTAAAATGTTAAAAAATGAAAGTGAAAATATTTTTTACTTGTTAGTGTAAATATTCATCATTATTGCGTTCTGGAGCATAGAAACTAAACGGTAAAAGTGCTCAGCTTGAATTTAATTTATGCCGTTAAAACACATTATCCGAGCATTTATTTAGTTACGGTAACAGAGCAAAATTAAGCACCAGGTTTGCTACTGAAGAACCGTAAAATAATACAAACTTTAATTTCTTGATTTTAGAGGAAAAACAACAGTTTGCAGATTAAAGACAGTAAAGTCGTATTCCGAAGTGATATCGAATGACTTTGCAATTGGAAAACGAAAAGTGATAGGTAATGAAAGAATAATGCTTAAGTGGATAAAGGAACAAATTATCTTACTTGAATCATCTTTAGCAAATTTAGTTGAGTCTCATGAGGTGAATACGTCTAGAATACTTTTTGTATATTATATTTTTTTTAACTCATCGAAATTGCTTTTAAATAAATTTGGATTTTAACTTTTTCTGAAAATTTAGAAGCACTTCAGATCAATTTGTTAGTCACAAAAATTAAAATCATAATTAATTTTAGGGCGAAAATACGAAATTCCTTTGCTTACATAACTATTCTTACCAATATAAGAAATTCACCAGAATTTCGGCACTAAATACAAGTTTTTCCGACTTCTTCCTGCTTAAATAATTTTGATACATGTGTATCATTTTTACCTGAAAAGAATTCCCTCTAAGTTTCTTACCAAAAGTAGGATGCTTCGTGATGAAAGAAAATATAGCATGTCCCATATCTTGGCAACCTGGCTGTAGGTGTCCACCGTTCGGGAAAAAATCAAAATGACCAATGCTTTCCGTAAGACCAAAACCTAAAAGTTAAATTTTGCATGAAAATTGAAAACCGTAAACAATTCCTTATAATGTAGTACTTCTATAAAAGCGTGTTACTAGTTTCTACTTACAAAATAAAGGATGTTAGGAATACTGGATATCTTAATGAATTAATTAGCATCTGGATCAATTAATGTATTAACAAAGTAAGCATGCCTTGAATTTTGCCCTTACTTACGAAATGCATATTCTTTTCTCTTAATTAAACTCAAAATAATTTTTTGAATTTCATTTTTATATACTGCATATAATCGCAAGATAAGTATTAAAAATATTTAGAATTTTAAAATGATTAAATTAGGATAAAAAATCATTACAAATTATTAAAGAGACAGAACAGTTTTTTGTGATATTTATATCAAGCTGCGATCAATAGACTTCAAAGTTAGAAATCAAAATCTAAACAAAGCCATTTGATTACTAAAGTCTTGAAATTTTATTATTCACATGAGTTGTTTATTTGTTAACCTCGCACAAATTTACCTTGCTATTATCTTCATGATACTGAAAGAGATGAACTATGTATAAATTCTAATAAATAATCAGCGCTAAGGTTGAAAATGATATTCATACAACAGTTAATAATCTGTGAATATAAAAACAAGCTAAGATATTATAATAGGGAAAACAGAAAGCAAAGAAAATACAAAATAAACTGATTTTCCTTATCAACATAGCAAATCTCAGAATTTTTGTTTAAGGATAAGTTTAAGACATTTAAAGATACGTTAAATTGTTTTATATTTTTAAAAAATCATTCCGACTGGTGTTAATGAGATTTGTAGCTTAAGAACCTTTTCATTAAAATTCTTCCGTAATCACTGTGTAAGGTATTTTCTCCCTCCTCCCAACATGCCTTCGTGGTGTAACGGTAGCACACTCGGGGCGTATTCGAGAGCTTCAGGTTCGAGTACTGGCAGGGCATTACTTTTCTTGTCTTTTGCTTCAAAATAACCTAATGATTCTAAAACTGATTAATTTTTAAATGCTCCTATAAACATGTAAAGTCTATTAGGTTATTTAGAGTAGAAAATGTGAAAAATCAAGGAAACCCTTATCGAGATTTGAACCAGCGATCTTCCAATTGGTAGTTGGAAATGTTACACAATGCGCATCTCGACAGCATACACGAAAAATATGATAATTTCTTTTATTCTTTTCAACCGACCGAGAAAAAGCAAGAGAACGAGTGCATAAAATTCAGGTCCAGTAGAAATATATTCGCCATATTTCAGTTCAGATGCCGTTGTACAGACATACAAGGTTTTTGTATCAGGAAACGTGAGAAACCACCAATGACTTTCTTCGTAATTCAAATGGCGGTTCTTCAAATTGTTAGTGGGATGTATTGTCATTTACACAGAGAATGTATAGATGGGAGAATGCGATAATTCCTTATAATCTAAATTTAACTATACGCAGCAACTAAGATAATCTTCTAAATTATCTAATGCAATTTTGAGTAAAATATTTCGAAGTATATTTCACGTTAAAGCAACTTCAACTATCAGTAAGCTGTATAAAAGTAACTTGAAATTGTACATACAAATACAATTTCAAGTTACTTTTATACAGACTGTTTTAGTTTAATATTTTCATATAGTATATAATTATGACTACCTAATACATTATGATCTACATATTCTTCAGTGTTATGCAGACTTGGTGATATTTTCACCTTTTCTAAATTACATACTATATACTGTCTCAAAATGAATACAGAAAACATTCATATACTGGCAGTTCGTTTAGGTTAGACAATTTCTTTGGATATGGACATTCGGATAATGTATATTTGTATCATCATATCCAGATGATATATCCTCGGTAAATGCACCAGATTGCTCGCAGATATGATGACACCCTCATGTATCATCATAATGAAATTCCCTCGTATATCATTATGATGACACTCTCTTTAAAATGATCTCCCGAGTACAAGAAAATATAGGAAGCATTTCCGGAAGTGTCTGTCGCATTATAATAAATTCTTTCTTTCTTTTCTGTGTTCTGTAAATCGATTCCAGATAGAGAAAGAATTTTATGTATCTAATCAAACTTTTCTCTCGTACCTGATGCACAAATTGCTAAATTTTAAAATGATATATTCTATTCTTTTTTTCTGTCTTTGATAGATTAAAGTTTGTTATTCTAAGGAAATTTTGTTTCGATCATTATAATTCTAGAGTCATTAGGTTATTTTTAAGCAAGAGTATATGAAGAAAGAGCAACGCCCTCGCCGGGGATCGAACTTGGACCTCTTGAATAGTCGCCGAGTGTGCTAATTGTTACAACATGAAGGCATGCTGGAAGGAGGGAGAAAATACCTTATATAATTATGAGACAGGAAACGAGAAAGATTTGCAGTGCCTTCGCCGGAACTCAAACCTGGACTTCTCGAATACGAGCCCAGTGTGCTAACCGTTACACCAGTAAGGCATGCTGGAAGGAGGGAGAAAACACCTTATATAACAGCCGTTTCGGCGGATAGCTCAGTCGGTACAGCGTTAGGCTTTTAACCTAGCATTTTAATTAAGCGTTATGTAAGAAAGAAATATATTAGAATCATGTTTAATGAAATACATATGTACAGAAACAAACTGCCTCAATGCTAACTCAATAAGTTATGTCTGCAGAATCTGCAGAATGTCCATGCAGACAGTTAAGCAAACTTTTCATCCCATCTAATATTTAATGCTTCTAAGGAAATAACACCGAACTCAGAACAGAGTTTAAAATAAACCTTTTTATTTAGTTCTCTTGTGTAACAAAGCTACGCAGCTCGTAAAGTAACAGTACAAGGTCTCCGCTTCTTGCGGCATTAATATAGGAAACAAAGGTAAACTTAAGTAATGAAGCTGCGAATCTACAAGGAAAAGCCCCTCGTAAGGTGCGGCCATCGAATTATAAATCTGTAAGGTTTGGCCTGTTAGGCTCTCGAATCACGTAAACAAACACAGTTAATTGAAGCTAAAGCCGATTAATGAAAATCTAGAAACTGAGCGAAAGTAGTTCTGAGACGGAAAGGTTTTGCTGTCAAAAGTGCTGCCTTTCTTCAAGAACTCTGTTCTTTATACGCATCAACTAATTTTCATCCTGAATGAGTCCACGAAATTACAAACAAAAGGAAAGATAAAAATATTAAGATTACTGATTAATAAATATGATACTCTGCAAATAAAGTGTTGCTTGACCCTATAATCATTAATTAAAAAGATTAAAATACATTATTTAATACGTATTACAAATAATTAATTAATTTATTTTTTATAGCTGAGAATAGAATATAATGTTTTAAACATTTGTAGTGATAACGTTGTGACAAAAGTTCAGTTTGCCAGTTCTGATATCATCTCAGCATAAGACTGCATTTAAATTCATAATAAAAAAAAGTTTAAAAATTAGAGCTTAACCTGGAAGTATATGATACAATTTCATCTTATTATTTATAGACATTCAAGCATTTTGTTACCTTGGAACCGCGTAGATGCAGCATTTGTATGTATTGCATCCACCAACAATGCATCTGCTCTGTCCAGTCGTACTATGGGATCCACGCTTGTAAAGTAAGGACCAGCTGGATCTATAGCTGCCAGGAAAAAATGTAAATAACATAAATAATGAATTATGTTTGAATTATACTGACTCTAGTCCGATACTTCGAGAGTACTTTATAATTACGGATATTTATGAAACCTGGTATACATACTGTTTAGATTATGGGGAAGAGATTGGTAAAAAAAAAGAATGTAGCTCAAATTTTCACCAGCAGTAGGATTTCAGAGGAAACATGCAAATTATGGAACAAAATACTTTTTCTATAGAGAACAAAGATTTTGGTTGCGAAACGATTCTCCATTATTCATCTTGCTTTTAGGTAAGAAAATACCTGATGTTTAGGAAATTGTTTTATCAGAATAAAGTCAAAGCCATTGTTGTTCTTCACGTGAAGTGTTTACATGTCACGTGAAGTATAAGTACGAGGACAAAAAATCACAAAATGTTGAGGAATTTCAAACCATATAACCATATATTCTGGTTTTCTCTAGAACGAAGTGTAAGGGGACTATATCTACATAACTTTAGAAAACACTGGATGTCCCACTACATATCTACCTAAACCTAAACCATATAACCTCTGAAAACAGGAAACAAAGAGAAGGTATCCGACTGAGGCAAAAGTGATTCATGAACTGGCTGCCTGAAATTCTTACCTAAGTATTCAAGTAATTATACGTGAACCTCCCATTCCTTCTTCATCACGGTTTTGGAGTGCATTTTGAAACAGCGACTCCAAAATGTCTAACTGCGCAACATTTAATACAAGAACAATAATTTAAAACAGCTTCCTTAAAAGATCCAAATAATTCAAAATTTAGACCACAAGATCTATCAAGGGGTGGCATGTGACTCTCGATAATCTTTTGGGCATCAGGCAAGGAGCATTGTGGTTTACAGAGTGCAGTTAACATTCAGAACTTTGGATTTGGAATTCTTTTAACACCCACAGCGTTGGAAACTCTATTTACACTTTAATCGCGTTGTTTCGTACAGGAACTCCAAGATCGACATTTTGTAGGTTATAGGAGTCTCTCAGAGAGCGATTCTGAGCGCAATATAAGTAACTTTAATTTGGGGAAGATTTTGAATGAAACTCTATCGATTTCGAATGGGCTCAGATTTAGATCCCTTTTCATCAGCAACAAAGATGTTTTTGCTCCTTAAAAAGAGAGACGTGTATCTGTTACCTCTCAAAGCCGGTAGATTTGTATTCAAAATATAAATTTTGCATTCATGGGTTTCTCTTCTAATCTGAAGACTGATGGTGGATGGATTCTACTGTCTCAATATAGCTGTAATGTAAAATAATCTCTCGTACCACTTGTTGGGTACCAAGATTTATTTCATGCCAAATTAAGTGAATAGTGTTCCTTTCAAAAGTTTCCAAATTCTTTTCCATTCCTTTGTGCAACCTTAAGTATCTTGATGTGTCTTTGGGGTCAAAGGACTCATGAAAGATTTGTCAGTTAGGTTTTTCACTTTATGTCTGAATCAAAGGTCAGTTGAGTGTGGCATATCTTTGTTATTCATTATATTAAAAAAATTACACCCTTTGTTTGGAGTAACTATTTCTCCAAAATGTCATTTCTTCCTCCCTTGATGAAGCTGTGAAACATTCTAATTCATTTAATGCACATTTTCAGTGTAACTCTCTTATTTTGGAAGATACTGCTAAATTCAAAATTAGAGACTCTTAGAAGCTCTGTCATCAGTATTACTTAGTACAACGTGGCCAGGTTACTACTTTTCATCGCCTCAGATTGGAGCTTCAATTTTTCAGATTTAGGTGTTTAATTATCCTCAACTGGTAAAAGAACTTGATAACAGCAAATACAAATGCACATTTTGTAACACATATAAAAATTAAACAAATTTTGCAACAATTAAAGCTTAGTAAGTTATTGTAAATAATTTATTAGTTAACTTCCACATAAAAATTTTGCCAAAAAACGAAATATTTGCAGTTTTCAAATTAAACAAAATATTAGAAGCATATAACTTAAGATCCTTTCAATTATAAATATTTAAATCATTTTTTCAAGTGGAAGAAAAAATATATGATATTCAAAAATATATAATTTTACATTCAATAATTTTATTAGAGAGCTTGATTGAAGCAAACAAATAAATTACTGCAACATGGCGTTTCGAGTTTAGCTTTCCATTCCAAATTTAACTGAAAAATATTCCTATTGTTCCTGGAAATAGATTTTAAAATACTTCTTAAAACATCATTGATGGATGATAAATATGTTCCATTGTATGCATAAGACATTAGAAATCATTTTTAATGATCGTAGCAAATGCTTTGCAATAAGTTTTAGAACAATACAATTAATGCACCAAATAATAATAAATGTTACATAATTTTTAAAATTAATTTTGATGATCTTATTACAATGAGTATATAAATTTAAAAGTTACATATATTCACAGAATGCTTAGAATTTCTTCAAATCCAAATTGTGACAAGTTCCAAGGAAAAATAGCATTGAGTTTTGATTATAGTCAAATTTATTCCAGAATTTACACAGCATTTGCAGAAGGAATCTGGTGCATTAATTTTCAAGCACAGGCCTGCAATCTGCATCATGCATTTATTTTCAGATGCAGAACAGGTTTCACACTATTATTATACATATATTATGTATATATATATATATCTGTATATATAATATGTTTGTCTACAATCTTAGTTTAATTCATTTTCACATTGCACTTATGAACTATAAAAATTAGTACGAATTACTTTAGTTTGAATAAAGACACTAATAACTAACTTCACATGATGAAAACTCCAAGATCATTAAACTCACTTAAGGTACTTTGTTTCATATATACGTTAGTTGGTGTCCATGATTTATTCACGGAATAGAGGCATGTTTTAAATCATTACAGAGTAAGAGATAGGGTAAAAAGACTGACTAAATTTTGTTCAGCACTTCAAAGGAATTTGATATTAATACATTTCAACATGAACAGCATTACGAGCCCTATTAGGCGGGTACCATTACTTGGAGAGTATCAAGTTTATTCTCGATTTCCCTCCCGTGATAAAGCATTTATTGAGTCACAGTAGTTGTTTCTGTGGGAATTTAATTCTTTGATGCTGTGAATATATGCATCATAAACATTCGACTCAAGTATCCCCAGAGAACAAAATCGAGTGGTGTAAGGTCTGGAGAAAGGGGAGACCACGAAGTTGGTCCACCTCTACCAATCCAACGATATGGAAGTGTTTCTTGGAGTCAATCACGTACATGTGTAACCCAATGACGGGTACAATTTTGTGAAGAAGTTTATCGTCAATATTGACACCGTCAAGACTGTCTACAAAAGAAGTTCCTTACGAACTATTTGATTATTAAGTTTGCTTTGCAGACAAATCTGTAATTTATACGGAGTCAGTTTCTACCGCTCGTGAATAATTTTATGTGCACTCGGGCTTCGAATTTCGGTTTGCAGGCTGGAACTGCGAAACGATTTACTGGGACTGAGCACAAACACATCTCGGACAGCGGAAATATTTTCATCACGGACTCTTGGCCTACATGCACCTCCTTTATGAAGATTATGTCCAGTTATAACGTGTAACTGTTCTAACCATCTTTTATTTGATTGTTGTGTTGGTGGAGGTTTATTAAATTCATGTCATATGCGCCTCCAAACTATTTTCCGAGATTTAGTTTTCCATAAGCAAAGAACGCACATAGCTTTTCCCGCACATGACGCCTTTTTGTCTATAAACAAACAAGTTCCCTGTTGCCATTCGAAGAAATTAGAATAAATAAAATTCCTTAAACTAAAGATTATATCGATCTAAATTATTTCTGGTAACTTCGTAAAATTATGTTTCAATTTAATTTTATTATCCGGTGGTTAAATTATAAACACCCATTCTCCATTGTATTTGAAGTCTTCCACTGTATTTGAAGAGCTCACCTGTAATTCTGCCTAAGCGTTTGAGTCTTTTACCAGCGTAGCCGGCAATATGAGATCCCAGACTATGTCCAATAATATGTATAGATTCTGGTTGTATTCCTAAGTTCTTCTGAAAAACAAAATCATTTCTTTCAATGAATGAAAAAATATGAAAATTACATCATTCTCTTAGAAAGAGGATATATAAAAATTTCAAGCTCTAACACAAAGAAAAATATGCAAAGGGATAGTAAAAAAATTAATAAGAGAATCGAGAAGATTTAAAAGTTACATATTCTGTACCAGGTACAGAATATATGACATTAGAGACATCGTTTTTTTTAATAAAAGCAATGCTAAAAAATTAATTAAAATTACAGTTGCATTCATTTTAAATTATGTGTATTTAAATATCTTTTAAAAAGCTTATTCAATGAAAATTAAACCGAGGAAGAATAGTCAAGAGCATGTGTCATCGGTTACCTACATGCGGGATAGTGTTTTACGGTCAACAAATGAGTCAGTTGTGTGGACTAATGCAATGAGATTAGACAAAAACTTAATTTAAAATTCAACTTCATCGGTAACCGGCAAAAATATTAGTCAGACTGAGGGTCACTAGTTAACCGATATCATTGGTGCAGAACAATAGAGTAAATTTAAATAAATATTAAAATTAAAATTGAAATGAAAAAAGTATTAGTTCTGTCCTAATCTCTGAGCTATAGGTATACGATCATTAAGACCAACTCATAGGTCACCAATATGATTTAATTTTACCAATTTAGATTTGTGAGGCAAAACTAGATCGAATGTTACTAGAGGTTAATACTTATCACCTACGGCAGAACGGCAAAGTCGCTGAACACTGGTAGTTAAGTTCGAGGTTCGAATCCCTGGAAACGGGCTGGCTGCATAGTGCTTTCGAGCTTTCTCCAAGTGTAACCTGTATATGATCCAGTTTTCCTTACAAAGTCTCCATGAAGGCATCCCTTCCCTTAGGCAGATAGCCTTCGAGTGCTTTACCGTAATCAAACAAACCAAACGAAACCAAATCTGACGGTTAAAACTGCTAGTCATTAGTCTCCTACATGTTAAAGGTTACTTGGCACCAACCCGTGTGTTTCTAATATGGAACGGGTGAGTAAATATCAGTAAATCTTAAAATAAAAATTAAATCAAAATGCGCAGGCTTCCTTTAGGATGTTAGCCAGTGGGAACATAAAAGTTAAGCGTCATTTTGGATCAAACCATAGATGACTGATGTGGGGATTATCTAGTACTAAATTTAGATATTTATTGTATTTAAATTAAAACTAAATTGGGCTACTTTGATTTGGTTTGCTAATGGCTATCTGTCTAAGGGGAACAATGTCTTCATGGAGGATTCGAACTACCAAGAGCCAGACTTATATTGGTCACCATTGACCTAAAGATTGAATATTACTCGAAGTCAATGCACAAATCACCGTGTTGAGTAGTGCAGTATGTTTATATATATATATATATAGTAGAGGGCGTTTCCGAATTCACAAGTTAATTAGGATCTAATTATTTCTTGTTAACTGAAAACTTGCAAAGCGAGAGATTTTTACCCATAGGTTTGGTATAATAGTAAGGACACTTATTCTTGGGGGGGGGGGAATCTATTCAATTTTACGTTAAAAAACAGACAAAAACATTTATTGAAAACAAATAATTCAGCTTTCTATAAAAAAACATTTTGATGAAAAAATTTTAAAAATATGATAAATGGGGATCAAAATAAATTTTTTCATTTTATCAGCAAATGGAGAAGCTCATTTCTTTAAAAAGGCTTCGGGTGTAGCTTCTTGCAAAATTGCATTTTCTTCACTTCGTAAATTTGAAATTAATTTAATGATATCATACAAATTTTTCAAATGTGTAATAACCTTTTTGCATAGTTCACACTTCAGAATTTGAGAGAAAAAAGTTTTCTGACCGTTTCCTTCTGTTCTTCAAGTCTTTTAGCAGTAAATCTGGTAGTGAGGATTTCTTTTCTTCTTCATTTTCGTCCACAAAATACCATTTCAATCAGCTTTTTATTTTCACATCTACAACTTTGTGGTTTAAGAAAGCCACCTAAGTCACTAATAGAAGCTTCTGTGTTTAGCTTTTCATCAATTTGCACAATCTTTCCAATTTCGTGCTGAATTATTTCTTGTTGCTCCTCAGGCCTTCAAAATTAGTACTTAAGTTAGGAAAATTTTGCGCTGAACACACTCATAATATTTTTTTCTGAAATTCTTCCAAAAATTGATTAAAAGTAGGGCTCACTCAGTATCCGTGGCTCCGGTTATAGATTCAAATAGTTAATTACTTCGACGTTTATCCATGGAAAGACGCATCTGTTTGAAAATGGCTTCAAGCGTCAACAACGTGACGCACGCGTAAAGGTTATATGTGGCTTGAGCCGTTATCTCCGAGAGACACTTGTCATTTTATGCTTTCCAAATCCCCACCCCAGAATGCAGCTGGGAAAAATGAAAATAGGTGATTGATAGCTTAATTCATCATGATCTCACCAAGGGTGCGTAATGGCAAACCGCACATTGAGTTAATCAAAGTTAACGAATTTCACTTACTGCGCATGCTCAATAGTGTACCGTTGGCGTGGGAGAAGATACTGGCGAATAAAAATAAAGAACCTACACAGGCCTGTTCGTCATGTAGGCCTTAGCGACTCTTTACGATTGCAATATTATGGACAGTTTTTTTGTGCTTATTGCATTTGCTTCTGTTTCATTTCATTTTGGTTTATTTTGTTCATAAACATTACATTTAGTATCAGTTATTTGTAATAATTTCTTTGGCTTTAATTCAGTAATTTAAACTAGATATAGTATTTCTTAAATTGTTAAATTATTTATGAAGGGAACGCATGGTAAATAATCGATTGCTTTTATTCCTCGGAAGTACAATCAATAAACAACATCATGTAATGTCTTCTGTTTTGCAATCCTTCTTAAACGAAAATTTGGGAAATTTACAATCGATATTTACACTAAGTAATGAAGCAACGTACAATTAAACAAGTTTTAAAAACCTCGAACTGTTTACGTCCAGATAACAGAATATCAACCATATGCCGTATTTATCTTCTTTTAAAATTAAGCCAAATTCTCTTCTGGGCATGCGCAGTGTGCGTAATTCGTTTAACATTGTTCAACTGAATGTGCGGTCTGCCATTACGCCACCAGGGTGGGGCTTTAGCTAGACAGCACTAAGGTAAGTTCACTTTAAAACACGGGGAATATGAACGCACTTCCAGCCGTTTTCAACTGTATAGCAATGGAACTATTACTAATTTAAAATCCTGTTTTTAGAGATCGTCATTGTTAATTTATAGATAAGAAAATAGGGAACAAAAAAGAAATTTTTCTCCTGGTAGAGAAAAGAGTAGGCGAGTTTCTAAATAGGGTCTTCGCAATGGGTGAAAAGGTAGGAGAAATATTTCTAAAGCCAGTTTCAGATGCGGAAGGATTTTCTTTAAAGGAAAAAGAGGAAGCAAATATCTGAGTTTCGAAGGACGGTGAAATTGTTAGCGTAAATAACGTCTTGATTCAGAGGCAGAAGATACGATACTGCATAGTTGTATTAAAATAAAATCTTAGAATATGGGGATACTGCAGAAAAGGAGAACACCAGAGTGCATTTTGTAGAAAAAAGGATATACAAAGAACCATTTTGATTTCACTATATTGTTTTATTTCTGTAATGAAATTATGTAAAAATCAGTCTTCAAAACGTGTGGCAGTCTCTAGGCTACTGTACTTCCGTATGACAGGAAGATAATATTTTTTAACATTTGTTAGCTCTTATGGGTTTACTGAACTTTAAGCAAACAATGGGTTTAGCTTATAATTACCACTTGCATTGCCACCAAGTATTAAAATTAAAACTTGATATTAGTGATTCCTCTTTAGTAGTGTAGCTTCTAAATGGCGTTTCTTCCAGAATAATCGTTTACACTATCTTTTACAAATGAAGACATTTACAGGTTTCGTTTTCAGCTATTTCAGCTTAATTTTTAGAGCACATTTTGCTGCTTCGTTATTTGCACTAGATGCTATATCTTGCAACTTAACATTATCCCATAGTGTCGTTTTTGATAGCTGGAAAAAACACCGCTGTTTGTGGCAAAAGTTTCTTTGCAATCTGTTTTTTGCTGTTGAGTATTTGAAAAATGTTGTTGTTTTAATTATGGCACACGTGAAGGCCATGTTTAATCTTTGTGTTTGATCGCTAATATATACAGCTAAAACCTTAATTTTGGGAATTATGCTGTCGTCATTCATTCGTAACCATCTAGACTACATAGACTGAGCATTGTCAACTGCGCATTATAAACAAATATTTCTCTTAGCCTTTAAAATTGAGCAAACGATTGAAGAACCCGATGAAAATCTGTCACAAATGCTTTTGACGGGGTTTTTAACTTCTTATTGATTTCATAATTTCATATTCTTGCTCTAACGATATTGCTTTTCTTTGTTTCTTGGACGGCGTATTGACTAGAGCCTTGTTGCAACTTTTCAGAATAATCATAATCATTTATTGTTGCATCATCTTAGCATAATCATAGTTTTTTATATAAAAAAGAGAAAGAGCGAAGAGGAATAAAAAATTTCCAAGAAAATGGGACGCCTTGCAAACGAAACACTAGCTGTAAGAGTCTGAGAGTGACAATAAGTCCAGGAGCCATAAGGCAGCTTTCAGACTCACAGCGCTATGAGAGCGGCGATATGGGTTACAGGATCTCACCAACATAAAATCAGCGTTTGAATTCCTTTCAAATGACGCATTTAAAAATATCAAATGTCACACTCTGCTACTAAACAAATTTTAAAAAACAAGAAAAAATTACATTTTTATTTTTCTCAGAAAAATACTCGTACAAGCAGAAGTTCTTAAATATGGAGATCGTAAAAAAGAACTATCTATAAATTAAATTGAAGCATACTGGTAACCACATAAAAACTGCGAGATACTGATGACTTGCAGATTAAGGATCCCTTAGAGTCAAGCAGCGAGTTCTGATGTCGGATTGGGCTGTAAATTTAGATGTATTAAGTTAAATTGGAGCCTACGAAAGCGTTTCATACTCAATGATTTATAGGCTGTCGCTCACATGTGTCAATCTATAGGTCATCTCTTTGGTACAATGCAATGGAATTAAATGTATCCTTCAGACGACATGCAAAATAAAGATCATCAATGTCTGTAAAAGTCACTGGGGATCTACATGTTGACCGACACTGGGAGACAACCCTTGATCATGCATACGGAGCAGTGACGTAAATAGGTTTAAAAAATAGTAAGCCTATTAAAGGTGTGTTGCCTTTTAAAGGAGTTCATCACTTGTTAGTAATGATTTCCTGACAGTCACGTCCAAAGGTCACTGGTATTATCAGTACAATAAATTTAAGAAAATTAATATAATTAAATGAAACGGAAAGTCACCAGTGACAATCAAGGCCATTATTCATTGGTGACTGTGTCCATGGTTCATGAATTCATTGGATTTAAGGAGCTAAAATACTCAGAGAAATTATTTTGCAGTGGCAATACGTACCAAAATACTGCATAGTAAATATTTGCTAATAGAACATAACGTAACGGCCGAAAATATTTTCAAAGATGCTCCTAATATTAGCAAACTAGAGCTACAGAATAAATAATAGAAACTTCATAAGGCATCAACAACAAACTTTGCATGCGAAACATCCTATATTTGATCTGATATTTGTTCTGTTACCTGTTGTCCATCTGATTAGGTATTGTGTAAGTTAAGAGTACTTATTAACGCAGTGCCTGGCTAATTGGAATTGTTTCTATTACGGAGTATGGCTTTTGTGGTTTATGATCACAGTTTGCATATGATAATATGTCTGAAAATCCTTCAGTGATACTTAATAGTAGAGAAAGCTACGTCACGATATCCTCTAGTATTGTCCTCGGGGATACTTTAAAAAAATTTTTACTATCAGACGGAACAAAAACACTTATTCTACATTGTGAGGCATAATGTACGTTCACCTTATCATTTAAACAATGTACAGTTTTGATTTGTTGAGATTATACTCGCAGTAGATAACAATATATCTGATAAAAGACGGTTTGCTAATATTAACGAATGATGAATGAAAAACCACATTCCATGATAACTTCTTTAGTAGCTAAACTTAAAACTGTGTTAAGAAATGAGAGAAAATAAAAAAAAAACTATGTTGTAATTTTTCCATGTGCCAGAACAGAAATGCGGCATTGTTGCATTAATTAGTTAAACGTTGGTAAATACCGAATAATTAGGATCTGCTTTGACCTGCTGCCTGTTACATTTGTTTTAGCATTATAATCAGAAAATTTAATAAAATATATATCACAAATATTAATTTTTAAAATTTACATAACGGTTTACTTTTAAAATGGCTTTAATTTCAGATTAAACGTAATTTTACATTCTTCTTATGTAGATTAGCTTATTACATACATATACATATTATGTATAGGAATCACACACTTGTATTGGAATAATTAATCACGCTTCTTAAAAATGAGCTTTAAAATCTTATATATACCAAGGAAAAACTGTAATAAAAGGAATGATATGACATACTCAAAAATTATATCTATAACAGAATCGACTTTTAGTATTTTCAATGTTTAATAATTCGTCACTACTTTGAATATTACTGCGTGTCGTAATGTTCAAAATTACCTTAGAATAAACACTGTGTATTTATTTTATTGTTGCATGATAACGGGTTCGTAATAAATTGAAAACGCAAGTCCGATAAAAGGATAATAAAATTTATTCTTATCAAAAGAAATATAACAGAACGCTGGAATTTTCCTCAGAGATATTCATACAAGTGTTCACAATATCACGCAATATAATCAGTAGTTACACTTCAAACTACTAAAAATGTTAAATAGAACGTAATGCACAACGAATTTAAAGAGAGCTAATCTGTTCTCACGCTGAACTCGCAACAATAACAACAGCAGCTAACTAAACAACTGAGCTAAGAGTTCTAAGTACCAAGTTCCGCTGTTGCCGCTAACAGCAAGCATGCTTGCACACTGTTTTCCGGTCATCATCATGTAGATGCTTCTTATGGAACTTAAGGCAGAGAAATTCAGAAAGATGATGCTGCGGCTAGAGTAGCATGTAAGAAGGGGGTGTAATCAAGTCACATGAGGAGCTGAGATATCTCTCTCGGCTTTAAATACACTCATGTCCATAAATTAAGGATAATTCGGAGTCACGCGGAAATCGAACTCTAAAATAAATATATCACCTGTAAAATCACTACACAAATCTTCAAGAATCATATGCAAATTTCAGGAAGTAACCAGATGACACCGATGGTACGTCACAATGACGAGAGTGTAAGAGAGTGATATATAAGGAATACAGACAAAGAACTTAAATTGTTCGCAGGCGCTTTATAAGCATTTCAGTGCAATAAACGAATAGTTATGACACAAGGGACGCATTTGGATGATTTTTTACGTGGTAGAATTATCGGTCGTCTGGAATGTGGGCGTACCCACCTGGAAGTATCAGACGAACTTGGAATTGCCTAGAGTGTCATCTCCAGGCTTTGGCAACAATTCCAAGATGATGGTAATGTGAGTAGACGTTACAGCACAGGTCACCCCAGAGTTACGGCGCCGAATGAGGATCGATATTTGGCAGTCACAGCCAAAAAAAAACAGGCGGATCACAGCCTCAGACCTGTCTCGTCAGCTCTCTTCAGCCACTGGTACGACAATTTCAAGGCAAACCGTGTACAGACGCTTAGGGCAGATTGGTCTATATGCTCGTAGACCTGTCAGATGCGTTCCACTTACTGCAACTCATTGTCTCCTGCGGTTAGCCTGGAGTAGATCGCTACAGTGGGCTTGTGTGATGTTTTCCGACGACTCCAGGTTTAGCTTGCAGTCTGATTCTCGCCGGACCTTCATATGCAGAGCTCCAGGTACCCGTTACCACCAAGAAAACATCATTGAACGACACCGGGTGGTGCAGGAGTGCTCGTTTGGGATGGAATTATTCTGGGTTCCAGAACTGACCTGCATGTTCAAATTGGAACTATGACAAGCATAATCTATAGGGACGTCATTCTGGAACAACATGTACGTTTGTTTCCGGGCGCCATGGGCACACAATTTGTGTTTATGGATGACAACGTCCGTCCTCACCGTGCAAACATCGTAAGCGAATACCTTCAGTTGGAGGATATCACCCGTATGGACGGAATAGCATTCTCACCGGACTTGAATGCAGTAGAGCACGTGTGGAAAATGCTGGCCGACGAGTTGCAGCCTGTCAACCTCCTCCTACATGTCTACCGGAACTTCGGAGAGCATTGCTTTTTGAGTGGTGTAATAATCCCCCAAGATCAGATCGATAATTTGATACTCAGCATGCCTAGGTTTTGTACGGACTGCATTGCATCGTCTGGGAGACATACAATGTATTAACAGTCATACCAACCATGTAATATTGTTTTTTTGTAAATAGGTTTTTTTTGTAACTTGCTCCAGGGAGAAAAAATCGCTAGTTTTTTAATAATATCAAACATATAGCATCTTTTTTTTCTCTTTACCTTTTGTTTAATAAATAAGCTTCACAAATAAGTCAAATTTGTTTTGCTTCTAACTCTTCCTTTGCCTGATTTTGCCTTATCCTTAATTTATGGACATGAGTGTAGTTTTCAACCGGCCGCGCGAATTAATTCTAGCATTTTCTGCTTCTCAAGATTTCTGAGAACCAGTAAGAGGATGGGACTACGGTAACAGATAACATAATGGTCCATTACATTCATTTAATTTCGAAGCAAATTACCGAGATATCCATTTGCTTAATGTTAAATGCACGCGCTCCTGTATTTTTACTTTTCCGGCATAGCTTTCTCTTAAAATTTGTCTCGCGCGGCATTGCATGGGGAAAATAAAACAATTTTAATTATAATTATATTAAAATTAGCTATCTAAATACAAAATTTGTAACATTATTCGTCTTTCCAGGATTAGAAATAGTGTTATCTTCCCAGTTCAAAGATTGTGCAGAAGAGCATGAAAACATGAAAACAAAATTCAATCTAAGCGTTCGTGTCCTACAGATAATGCCTGTTTTGAATTTTATGCTTTCAGAAACGCTACATTTCACATTTCAATTTAGTGACAAACAGATGATGGGTATAAAATTCTGATATTCTGTTTTATTCTGGATTAAAAAAAGGAGATTTGATAAAAAATAGCTCAATATTAAGTATAAGTAAATGTATATTAAAAAGTTTTACTATGTTCCTTAGTACGATTTATACACAATAAGCTTCTTTTATTGTTATTAGATATTGATTATATTGATGTATTACAAATGCAATGAAACGTCTTCTGTCGTCAGAAATAAAATTTCTCAAACTATAAATGTGCGTTTTCATGAAATATGCAGAACATACATCTAACTAATAAAAAATGCAATTTTGGAAATTACATTCTTTATTTCGATAAAATGTTTACCAGTGAAAGTATTTTCTTCATAAATTTTCTTTAGCATTTAGAAAAATTCAGTACTGGTATCATTATTTTACCCTCAGAATAAATTTCAAGTTTAGTCCTAACATGAGCTAAGATAAGAAATTAGGTTCTTCGGAATGTATCATAAACTAGGAAAGATTTTGTATTAATTAAAAAAACAGAGAAATGTAAATTGTCATATATATAGTTATTAAGACGTAAAACAGCATTACTAAAGAAATAATTCAGGAATAATAATCATATTACAAACATTTTATGACCAAAGTAATAGGAAAATTATTAATTTTACTATTTAGATGCAATAGGTAAAAGTGTGAGATGATGATAATAAGACAAACTGTAACTTCATAATATAAGTGCTAATTATATTATATTAATTAATAATACTTTTAATAGATTCTTTACTTCCAATTCGTAGCAAGAAAAGAATTCTTTTGTATCATACATGGATGATATCTTGCATATGGTTATGATATATGAGATCTCTATTTAGAAATCAATAACATACATGCATTATTCTGAGTAATTATGTGTTGCAGCACATTTTGCTGTCATTTTTCTCATATTTGACAGCCTATACGCGTTTGCTTCTTGAAGACAGAAAGTTCAAAACCTTAGATTTATTTAATGATTTATATTGGGAATCAGGAATACAATTTTAGCCTGTAATGGCATTTATGTAGATGAAAGCAGACATGGATACCAGCTATTTATCGATGAGCAGATAAAATCCAATACTTAAACAGGTCACCTCTCAGAAATTCCAGCTGGGTTCTTATTGCTACACGTTCCTTATTCAGAATGCTTCTGGATCTAATTATTCCTTTGCTAATTGAAATCTAGTTTCTTAAGAATACTTGCTTATCGTTTTCACATATAAACTGATACATACTATACGTAAAGGGGATCCAAACGTCACATCAAATTTTCAAAAATTATAGAAACTCCTAAATAAATATTTATGGCAAATTATTTCAACAGTTGATACTAATACAAGTAGTACATCTTATGAAATTTTAATTGCAATTTATTTTATTAGCTTTAAAAACTGTTTGCTTGCTGTAAGATGGAGATACAGGTTTAACAGATACAAGCAGAACGAATTACTATGATTCAGCATTACTTCGCAACGCATTCTTACGGGGAAGTTGTTGATGTGCTTAAAGAGACTTTCCCAAATATTCTTGAGCTTTACAAGATATTGATTTTCCACTTGATAATATGATTTTGAGAAACTGGAAGCTTTTACTATGAGAAATGATTTGGTCGTTCGTTTCTTCTGTGTTCGTACAAAAGGAACCAAAGAATAAAATTTTTCAAATCGCCAGCAAAGAATGCGATAAATATTACATCGCAATCGAATTTTTACTTTGATTTTAACAAATACACTCACGTTTGTGAAAATTGCAACACCATGAAGGACTTACGCGAGTGAGCTGAAATTTTCAGGAAATGCAAAGTAGCGCATGATATGCAAATGATTAGAATTGCAAATCCGTAGCGCATGCGTATGCTGAGCAGCGCCCTCTGAACGGCTGATGGATCCGAATAAATAGACGGCTGTAGCGAGGCGTGTATGGTTATCGGTGGTTATCTGCTAGTGGTAAACGTTAACTCAATCTGTACTTATGCCTCGTCGACGAAAGAGAGCGAGATTTGAACAACTTACAGAGTTTGAACGAGGGAGAATCATCGGCCTTCGTGAAGCTGGATTGTCGTATCGTGCAGTAGCCTCTCGTGTGCAGCGTAACAGCAGCACAGTGATGCGCGTTTGGAAGCAGTGGACGGACGAGTGTCGGACAACTCGGAAATCCGGGAGTGGACCCCGAAATGTGACGTCAGCTCGCGATGATAGACACCTGGTCCGCATGGCGCGGACGGACCGTACAGCTTCCTCTAGACAATTGGCAGCACTGTGGTCAATAGCTACAGGTGTTTCATTGTGTGCTTCATCAATTCGTAGACGTCTGCTGCAGTGTGGACTGCGCGCACGGACTCCTTTATACAGGATCCCCCTAACGCACGACCATCGCCGCCTGCGGCTACAATGGGCCAATCAGCATAGAGACTGGCGTGCTGATTGGCAGCATGTCGTGTTTTCTGACGAATCCCGCTTTAATTTGTGGTACCATGATGGCCGCATTCGTGTCAGACGCTATGCCGGTGAACGCCACCTTCCGGAGTGCATTATCGAACGCCACAGTGGACGAACACCCGGAGTTATGGTCTGGGGCGCCATAGCATATCATAGACGATCTCAATTGCTACGAATTGTGGGCAATCTGAACAGCAACCGGTATATCCGTGAAGTTCTACAGCCCGAAGCTGTTCCCTTCCTTCAAAGCTTGCCAGGCGCTGTATTTCAACAGGACAATGCCCGCCCTCATACTGCTCGGATTGTTAAATCCTTCTTTGCAGCGCAGCAGGTACAGCTTCTTCCTTGGCCTGCGTGTTCCCCGGATATGTCGCCAATTGAACATGTGTGGGATGTCATTGGTCGGCGTCTTGCTCGTGATCCTCGTCCTGTTGCGTCTGCAGACGAACTTTGGGTACGCGTACAAACGATATGGAATGCTCTTCCTCAGTCAGACATTCAAACTTTGTTTGACTCCATGCCACGTCGTGTAGCAGCACTTATTGCGGCGCGTGGTGGCCACACAAAATACTGATTCTGATCTCTTGTTCTTGTTTGTTTGCTTTGAACATTTAATCATTTATTTGTACCACTACCAGTCAACTGTGTATTAAATTGCATTCAATTATGACGATTCCTTCTTGGTGTTGCAATTTTCACAAACGTGAGTGTAGTTTTAGACGTAGTAGCATGAATTACACCTGAACTTTAAGTGGTATATTTCTTGTAACAGTACAGAAATGTTATCCATTGAAATAACTTGCCATTGCTAAAATTTTCACAATATTTGAACGGTTGATGTAAGTAACTTTTTAACTAACCTGTAGAATATATTAACAGAGTTAATTAAATAATTATTAATTAAATTTATTAAGAAATGAGTTACAGCATTCTGAGTAACAAAAATTTGAATTATGTATGCATTTTTCACATTACAGAATTTTGCGAATTTTAAGAACCCGTGTAAAATTTTAGGTTAAATAGGTTATACAATTTTAGGTGCTGAATTAATATATATTTTTTAGCTCGAGTTATAAAGCAAAGAGTTACGATGTTATGACTCTGAGTTAAAAAAATAATTAAAAATCTAAAGCTTAAAGTTAGTTAGTATATGCTATGCCTGGTACAAATGTTTGCAAAGAATATTTTCTCACGTTAATATATTAGCTTACAAAATCTATTATTTAGCACTCGGGTTATGATAATCTCAATGAACCATATTTATACACTGAAACCCTTTAAAAATATATATTTTAACGCAGACTTGGCATAGTATCATCTAAACATTCTACATTAAAAATGTTCTTAGCTCTAAGAAGTTCTCAGATCTTAAAAGTTCTTAGTTCTTAGAAGAAGCTAAGATTACATACCGTTATCGAAAGGCGTGTTTTGAAAGTAAAGCTGCCAATACACTGATTCTCAAATAATTGTTTTTGCTTTTTACCAATCTTGTGTTCTCATAAATTTCCTCTCAAGCTTTTTTTTAAATTTGGGGAAGTATAGTATAATACACATGAGGATTCCTACCAAGTTTTAATCATTCTTTTTAAGAAAAAGAAGAAAAAGCATCTTACTTGCAAAGTTTGAATAAGAACTGCAAGTTCAGCACCAACGACTCTGGTATTGGCAACAGCTTGCTCGTAAAGTGGTCCATCCCCTTCAGACCAGTCAACAAGAAATACATTACAATCTTCAGCAAACAAGAGCGCGTCTTTAAGTGGCTATGAAATGTAAACATACTCAAGACAGATTAAAAAAACACAAAAATACTATCGGTCTTAACTTAAAAAGGAAGAAAACAGCCGAAATTTATTAATCACACGCACATACACACAAAACATGAATAAGGAAAATAAAATTATTAACCTTTCATTCAAATATAACATTTTGTTTTTTAACTATGCGGGGGTTTTACTATTTAAATCTAAAGTTCTAACTTAGAACCCCACGAACACTAACAAGCGAATAATCGCTTAAGTGCTTGAACAGAACACGTAAGACTTAAAGAGGGTTTAAAACCCTCTATTTTTCAGTATATTTACAGTTCCTACTTGGAACTTTACACGAAGCCTCCGCTCGGGCTTGAACTTAAATAACAATGAATTTAAATTAAACTAAACTAGATTAACTAAGCTCTCTGAAAGGTATAGCCGAAGCTATCAGAATCTAACTAGTCGGGCGAAGCCAAGCAAGGGCTTAGGTATGGCCTATCGTAGTAACAGCTAAGAGAGACGCAGCCAAAAGGCAAACGCGCGTTAGTCAGGGAATCAGACTCTCTCTCTCTCTCGAAGTCGGTGAAGTCACGACTTAAATAGTACTCTTTCTCATTTGCATTAACTGCGTTTCTGAATTTACATTCTGGCAGGAAATTGTAAGCTGAAATTAGAATAAAATAGGAAAGATAGAAAACTTAAAATAACTGTTAATAAACTTAGGATAAACCTTACAACTACTAAATTACTGGGAAAAAAGATTTTTAAATCATAAACTGAGAAAGGTTTTTATTATAGAAATATTATTTGCAATACGATTCCCAACAAATAGGTTAACAGTTCTACCAATAGTCAACGCTCATGGAAATGCATAGCACTACTATATTAAATTAATAACTTAAATAACTATCTGTTAGAAGGGTATTAGGTCAAACGTATTTTAAAATTCTAAGGAACACTAAGATCCTGTATGCAAGTGTTTTTTGCATGCTAAGAAATTATATGTTATTTATGGCAATATCCTCGAGTAATTTAATGTCGGAAAATAATATATGTATAATAATTGGTGGAGAATAGTGGCAAACTAATTTGTGTCACTATATTTCTTGTTGCTGCAAATTCAGTTACTTATATATTATTCCATGATGTAATTAATTTGGAATTTGGATGTCGTTCTTAGTTGTCCTTCATGAAACTATACTATATTTAAGTCACTACACCTTTAAACAGTAAAGTAAAATTTATCAGTTAGCATGTTTAATGTTAAATTAGCATGTTAATGCTAAAAAGGAGGAAATATTTTATTTACCATTTTCCATTGTTCTGATGTTCTACTTATGTAACCAGGAACAATAAATTTGGTTCTAGCGTTTGGATTGAATGTGCTCAAATGCAAATCATCTGTGCTGAAATCCATGTTGCTGAAATTTCTCGGTGTGTCGTGATTACTTCTGGTGTAAAGGAGAAACTTCGTGCTAATGGATTCTCTATCATCTGGCAACAAACTCAAAGGTCTCTCTATCAAATCAAAAAAGGGAGGACCAGCGTTAAAGCATCCCAAGTCGGTTATGCATTTATTCCTAGTTAGGTGACTGATAACTGAAAAAAACGCAAAGAAAACGAACAACATAATTAATTATTTCCAAGATGAAGTCTTTTCAGTTCTCAATAAAACGTTAAGCGAAATTTCACATTAGATAAATTTTCAAATAAAATTAATGTAAATCATTTTAGATTAAGAAAAGAAAATTCAGTATGCATACTTAGCTTTCCAGAAACAAAATTCTTTCTGTATTTGTATCATAAGTTACTTTCTTCGTTCTTCCCGCTTATCTTCGCAATATAACTGGGAACACTCTCGACCCCTATTCGGGAGGGACGGAGTTCCAGTCCCGTCTAGGGCACTGCACATTTTTCAGATTCCTGAACCGATATAACCTAGTGATTGTATCATGGCGCCCAAACTAAAAGCCGTGGTGGACAATAATTCATCACCACCAGGATTTGGTCAATGGATTTCCCTCATCCCCTGCCAATATTTAAAAGGGGGGACTACATAAGGTATTCTTTACATCCTTTCCGAATGTCTTCGTGGTGTAACTTGGAAGCCGCTCGACGCGTATTCGAGAAGTCCGGAGTTTTAATTCCGGTGAGAGAATTTCACATTTTGAACGTTCTTGCATCAGTATAAACTAATGACTCACTTCTCTGAATTGATTATTTCTTTACAAATATTGTGAGTTTTTGAATGAATTTAGCTGTAAACATTAGTGACGAATTTACAACATATTGCATTACGTTTCCTAGTTTTTTATTTACAAGAAGCTAGGAAAATCTGCATTGCATAATAAATGAAAATATTTTGCTTTATTTTATTCTATTTACTAAAGTATAA
This sequence comes from Stegodyphus mimosarum, assembly GCA_000611955.2. NCBI lineage: Eukaryota > Metazoa > Arthropoda > Arachnida > Araneae > Eresidae > Stegodyphus > Stegodyphus mimosarum. Next base: position 177,037 of record KK113242.1, read on the forward strand.
TATTTTGCTTTTTCTTTCAAGACCTGCGAAACAATAAACTTAGCAGTTAACTTGACGGGAATAACAATTAGTTCTCAGTATTTGTGCCTGTCAGTATGAAAATATGATACTGCACCTTATTATGATCGAAAAAAACTGGGGTGTGTAAGCAACTTAATAAACTATAAATACATATTATTGTGGCTTATATCAATGAAACGAAAACTTCGGCCCAAAGAAAATACTAAAGTTTACGGAAGAAATCCGACCACATTGCATTCGAATTCAGAATTCGATGTAAAAAAAAAAATTTAACTTTGAGTTTTTCACATATCTATTGGAATAATTCATTATATCGCAAGTATGCCTTCTAGACATATAAGCAATATCAATTATCATTATCAATTAAAGAGAAAATACGTTTAGTGCCACTACTTGCATGCTTGCGAGAGCTGTTTTTATAACGATGAAAGTTTTAAAAAATATAAGACACTTTCGTAAAGACAAGTAAGAGTTTCGCTGGGAAAATGAATAATAATTATCGAAGATTTATAAAGTATACCGTCATTCAGGAAATAGTTAATAATTTTCTTCAAAATCGGTAATCCTCTGAACCTAGACATTCAAGAAGATACTATTTTTTCCAGAAGAATAAAAAATTCATTAATTATCAATTGGAATACAATATTTAATTAGGAAATGTAAACAATAGAATTTATCATGTATCAGAATATCCTTATATATATTATAAAGTATTTCTCTCGCCTTCTTCGCATGCCTTCGTGGTGTAGTGGTCAGCACACTCGACGCGTATTCGAGAGGTCCATGGTTCGAGTCCCGCCGAGGGCATTGCTCAATTTTCATCTCTCCTGCTTTCAAAAAAGTACCTAATGTCTTTACAACATAGTCATTCATTTTTAGGATAATAAATACAATAAGTAATAAATATGGCCACGAAATGCTAACGTTTCTTTACACTGTAATTGAATCATTAACAAACAGATGTGTTTAAAATTAAAACTTCTCATAAAATCGTATTTAATAGTAATACCTATAAGGATGTGGTCTGTTCAAATTGAATATGGTTTCTTTATAACATATACCATCATTCATTTTTGATCCAAAACAAATACGTATACTTTGGCAAATTCTGATGAAACAACACTTTTTCGATAACATATAACTAGTAGCTAACAAACTAACTTTTTTGATAACATTCATTGACAACAAATGTGCGACGACTCTAATTAAACCTCTGCCATATTTAACGAAAGAGGACAATTGAATGAATAATTTATTCTTTTGCTACTTTTTTTCTTTTATTGTATTATTTAGTTTTTTTTCGTACTTTCTAGATCTTCATTAGTTAATTTATACAAAAGTTTGAAAACTTATTACACACTTATATTTTCTATAAACAGTCCTTTTACTCTTAAATATGCGAATAACATCTTCTAGCAAAATAAATGCACTGTTTTCCAGTTCATAATTTTAAAAGCAATTTTTATTACTTGGTTTGTTTAATAGTCGTAAAGTTTACGAATCTTAAAACAATTCAGTGTGTAATCTACATACTGCAAACGCATTTCTGGACTAGCCATAAATATATTTCAATTAATTCATGACGTCTTTTTTGCATATGAGAACTCGCAAACAGAAAGACAAAGCAAGGCCAAGGAAACGCAATTTTTTATAAATAGAAATGCAAACCTTTTTCTGTTTCTTAAGTCAGTAATTGTGCATGTCAGTGACATTATTTAGATTAAGATGATCGTGTTAAAGACTGAGCAACACTGATTTGTACAACCAATAACATGTTGGAAATCCTGTGTTATATTTTAATAAATGTCAAATACTTACTTTGCTCCAGTTTATATGAAAAATAGATACACACATTGTAAGGTATATTTTAATTTTGAAACCCTTTCCTTTCAATTCTTGTTTCCACTTACAACTCCCTATCAGAATGAAATTTTAGAATCGCTTTGAATGCAAATGAGTTAGAAGAAGTATTTAAGGAAGGCTCGGCTAACTTTGATAGAAAGTGCAAGGAGTCCTTAGTGGAGCGTGTTTGCCTTCTGCCCAAGTCATTCTTGAAGCTGTTACGCTCGGTCGTATTATACATTCTATTGATATTCGCCGGCTAATTTAAGTTAAGCGCCAGCTACGTTAGATAATTGTGTCTAGCTTCGGATAAGCCTAGTTTAATTAATAGTAACTTATTTTCTTATTCTTAGTTAAAGCCCGAGTAGAGGCTTTTCTGTAAGCCAGAAAAGGGGCCAACTGCTATTCTTATTTGAGGGAATATAAAGGTATTTTAACCCTTCTCGTATCTATGTCCTAATTGGGTTGAACTCAACGATAAATCGCAAAATAGTTCATTAGGTTCCTGGACGTTTTATCAAAGACAAAGGGCGAGTAACACCACAACATTTCAAAGGACTACAGGAGTTTTTCTTCAAACAAATCAATTTTAATACATGGTTCTTATTCCAGCCTTTAGAACCCAGCTGTCTTTATACATATCATCGATCTGCTCTCATTTTTACCTCAAAAGTTTTTTTTTTAAGAAACCTCTTCCTGTAATTTGCAGTGCTCAAAAGAAAACATTTGCACACATTTGTACACTTGCACTCGTGTATCCTTATTTTAGACAACATTATAAGCAAGTATCACCTGTAGGACAATGGCTTTATTCTCCTCACTGAGTAAGTCTTTAAAAATAATCAAGCAAATTTTTAAGTATAATAAGTATTCAATAGTAGCCAAACGCAAAATCATAGGCAGATGCTTATATATAACTTACTCGAAGGAAATCTAAAATTGAATTCGTTTGTTATGGTAACCTTAAAAAGAAATTAAACAAAGCTGTAGAAAAGACCAAACATTTATTCAGGTATTATATTCATTCAGGATTATTTTCATTTTATTTTCAGGTATTATATTTACCATAGCATTCCTCCATTATATTCATCTAACGCAAAATACAAATTCGTCTTGAACTAGACGAACTATTTTTCCAAACAAAAACTGCATGTTTCAATTCCCACTAGTTTTTGGATTTCTGTTGAGGCCAAACCAATTTTGTAACCACATATGATCCATATTTTGTAATTAAAAATTATTTCTTTCTGGTTGACAAAATGTGCTTGCATTTTTTGTCAACAGAAATACGTACAATTACGTGAAAAGCGAACTTCCGGTCACTATGGTTTAGCATTCTCTAGCGAAACTGTGTAGGAAACTCATCTGATGTTCTTCTATTTACGTCCAATTTTTCTTTGCTCGAATCAGCAACGGCTAATAAGACAAACTTTGCTGTCCGTTCAAACACAACTTGTGTGTTGATCTGCGGCTTTGTTCCCAAGGAAATCTCAGTAAATTTAGATCATAAATTTAACGAGTTAACATAACATTTAAAAGAAATGTAAAATATCACGTAATTGTGTTTTACACGCTTATTTTATTCTCACAATCATAATGTAATTTGATCCTAAATTTCAAATCAATCGAAAAGTAAACGCAATCAATTCAAATGAATTTGAGAATTACTGCAGTGACTCAGAAACACGTTTGCAGATAAATTGTACTAGCAGACTGATTAGAATTACAAATAGAAAACGATCCCTTACCATCAAAATCTCCTGAAGTAAGATAAACCAATAAAGCTGCAAGGGTCAGATAAATTAAGTAAGCCATTGTTACAATAGCAGATGCTGATACTGAGGAGAGAAAAGATAGTTTTTCATCCTTTTTATACTTTTATACAGCAATTCTGATAAGAACTTCTTAAGATAGTCGATAATATTTATCAAATATGGAAGATAATTATGTCAGGGTCAAACTATTATCAGAGTAAAACTTCATTATTTGAAGTTTTACAATAAATTTTCTTTTAAAAGACAAAAATAAATGTTAACTGTTTAAATGTTATGCTTCTTAGAATACCATTGTTATGAATGTATTCTACATCTGTTGCTACAACTTTCGGTGTTGTAATATATGTCTTCTTTTGCTGTATGTAAACTATAAAACATTTTGGAGGAATGTTTTAATAGATGAAATGATGATGAGTTTTAGCTGGAATGTTATTTCATTCAGTAATATGTGCTGCTAATATTTCTAAGACACATTTCGAACCAAGAAAAATGCACCTCTTACAAGAACAAAACACCTTTTAGTTCAGATTTTTTTTATCAGTGTTAGACAATTTTCTTTTCTTATAAAAAAGATTAGTACATTTAAAAGGTTATAAAAAGACAATTTATACACATTTTGTTTCAAATTTCTGTCATAGTAATTCATAAACATAATCTTGCGCGCGTACGGTTTCGTAATAAATCGGAAGACCATAGAACCGATGATAGGTTGATAAAATTTATTCTTACCAAAAGTATACTTACTTATTTAAAATTATTTTATTATTCACTCTTTTGTTATTTAAAATGTTGTCGTAAATCTTCAAAATAACGTAAAAACACATATAATATTATATCACGTATCACAAATTAAATGTACACTGCACAAAAAAAAATTGGACAGTTCTATATCTCCCATTCTACTGGGTCGATTGACGAAATTCAAATTGCGTTTTTTAAGTCTCGAAAGCGCGACTTAGGATACGTATTAGATTTATATATAGTATTGTTCTAATATAGTATTTTGACACAAAATCGAACTTTTTCTGAAACGATATGCCAATTGTTTCCCATATTTCGGTTCTACGACTCAAATTATGCCAAACTCTCAAGCTGTGTGAAAATCTCACGTGTAGGTTTTTAAAAAATTAGCTCTGAAAATTTTAGTTCCTCGATGTTAATTCAGTTTGGTATGTATTTAATAATATCTCTTTTTTTATTAAACTTATTTGATTCCTTCCTACATAGTTCGAAATTTAGGTTCATTCTAAATGAAATTCCCTGATCTTTTATGATTTACTTTTAAAATTTGTATTTTAAAATAATTTTTATAAATTTTTCGAAAACTATTTTGAACTATAACCTGGAAAAGTTTTCTCATCATCTTAGAGTAGATGTATTTCTAAGCACATCTGCAAAATATTAGAGTTTTTTATTCAAAATTTTCAAAGATATAGGTGAATTTACATATTGGCGCATTTTGAAATTTGGCATATTTGTTGAAAGTGATAACAAAGAAACTGTGGTTTACGCACTTTGTTAAAATTACTTGAAATTAAGAATGATGTGACTTTTTTTCCTCTCATCCGCAATGCAAAAAAAGGCAGGAACGATATGACAATTTTTTCTTTTCCCTCCACAATGGAAGGGAAGGAAAATAGGTTGGCACATATTAAGAAGTTCGTTAAGTGAATTATTTTTGTCTCAAACTGAAAAAAAAATTCTTTAAGTTAAATTTTTGAATTTCTCCGTAAATTTAGCACCAAATTTTAGAGAATTTAATATTTAGGCATAATTTGAGTCGTAGAATCGAAATGCGAAAAAAAATTGGTATGTTATTTTAGAAAAAGTCCCATTTTGTGTCAAAATACCTATATTAGAACAAAGCTATATATAAATATAATATATATCGCAAGTCGCACCTCTGAGACATGAAAAACGCAATTTGAATTTCGCCAATCGGCCTAGTAGAACTGGAGATACAGAACATTCCCATACTTTTTTTGCACAGTGTACTTATAATTAAACGTACTCTTTATCAGCTTAATGTATGAATAAAATATAAAAAAAAGTATTTAAATTTTAGATATAAATTAAAGGTAATATATCGCTTCGACTGGAATGCTGGGAATTGTCTTTTATCAGCAGCGAAGCACGCAATTAAAATCATAACTGTTTGACACGCCACCCAACCGCTATAGTCGTTAGCCTCGCTGACTGCCGTGCCGAGGGGCCTGGCTTCCGGAGAAGGCATGGATACTTGTAAATATATAGTGTCGGTGCGGCATGGCGGCACTTTAAATATGTGGCGAGCAGAAAGTCCTCTCGTGCGGTTTGGTGGAAGGGGAAAGGGGTGGCAGACACTCGGACCTGTCTCCCCGGGGTGCTCTCCATCAAAATTGGGGGCGGAAATAAGCCAAATACAACTGTCACCTGTTAGGTGCTCAAGGCTGTTGCCAACGACAGGCGTAATCTAGCGCTCCTTCCCTCGAGGAATTTCGTGGGCTTGGGCTGACTACGTCAGACAAGTGAACATAAGTAACAGCAACAAGAACTATTTGGCAGTGAAGAATTTAACTGCTAGGCTTCCCTTCGAACTCCAACGGGTAGTTCAATGGGTATTTTCTTGCTTCTCGCCCTTTGCAAGAAATGTCTTCCATTGACTGCCCGAAAAGTGCAGTCAATGGGAGGCAGTGTCACGGAATTTGTATTTATTTAGCTATTTTTGGTAGAATTATGATTAAAATTGTTTTATATCCCGGTGGAATGCAGCACGAGACTTATTTGAAGAGAAAGCTATGCCGGAAAAGTAAAACTACAGGAGCACGCGCACTTAACATTTTAATAAATAGATATCTCGTAATTGTACTGATTTTGCTATCCAGAAAAATCGAGAAAATACCAGAATGTTCTCGTGCAGGTTTAAAAACCTTATAAAAGCCGGATTTAAACATCTCAGCTTAGTTGCTTTAAGCGAATTGTACTTTGCTTAGTACTGTTATTGAATGTAGCGAATACGCGGTGAGATCTGTTTAGCTTTGCCTGTATTTTGAATTGAGTTCTATTTAACGTTTTAGTAGTTCAAAATATAACGAACGTGAGATATTGCGAGATTACACGAATATCTTTGAGGAAATGTTTCAGCATTTTGTTTTATTTCTTGTGAAAAGAATAAATTTTATTAACTTTTTATCGACTTGTGCATTCCTTCCATTTCGTACCCGTATGCATGCAAAAATAATAAATCGGTACAGACGGAAAACCGAGTCATTACGTCTGCGACAAAGTTAAATTCTACCATAAACGATCTTCTTTAAAATTCAGGTTGCAAGTAATACAGTCAAAGCTTTCACAGATACTTGTAATGTTACGTTACCAACTGACTGTCGGTCTTCTTGTACGTTTAATTTTGATTATGTTACACTGCATGGAGATCAATAAACGGGAGGTATACAGTTACGTCGTACCTTAAGAAAAATTTGCCTCCACTAATTTTTATAATGGAAAATAAATCAGGCGTTTTTGTGGAGCGGCGACAGTATTATAATTATATTATAATTCAAAATATTCAGTTATTAAATGAGAGTCATGCTTGAGTTTTTATAGAAATTATCAAAATTTGTAGGAATACATATGTACATATACATATGTGATGATATATTTACTTAAGGATAACTGACATTAGATAACAACTTGACTATGGAAGCAGCAATTCAGTTTTCGTCATGGTTGAAAAACAACCACCTCCTAGATAACTGGAATTTTTACATAACAAAATTAGCTTGATTGTTAAAACATCATTTTATTTTTGGGACATAAACAATTGTTTGGAAGTACATGCGTCAGACATCACGTAACACAATAGATTCAATCTGCAGCCCATAGTACAATATAAAAAGTAGTTACGACTAGAGAACAAGAGAAACAAGAGAACAAGAGAAAGTATTACGGAGAAGCGCACGCAGATCATACATACAGTAGGCGAGAAAATAAACCTGGTAGTAAATAGAGTAGTAATAGGAAGTAGGTAGTAATAGGAAGTAGCTGGCAGTAAATGTTTTGATCATTTCTTTCACTCCTGAACAGCGAATGGGTAAGAGCTTTTGCACTGCGGAGAAATGATGACGCAAATACTGTACAATACGGATCACGAAGGAGGGGATATCATTAAACAGAAATTAGAATATAAAGGGATATTGTCAATTAAGTTAGCAACTTGTTCCAATTAAATTAATTTTTTAATAATTTTCCTTCATATACCTTACACATACATATATGATTTCCACGGGTACCATGAATACTGAAAATGATACATAGCACTTCATTTTGCTAGAAGTGCAACAGATGTCTATTTATCTTTTCTTTTTCCTTTCCCGTCCCAGTAGTAGACAGCACACGTAAACTTAGACACCTGGATACGTCACTGTTATACATATATGACAGTTCCACGAATGCGAGCTCTTCTGAGCTCACACAAAAGAACGTCTGATATCCGTGACAGTGAAATTTACGAAATGTATTGCGTTAAAGAAAAATCAGAGGCAAATCAAATGAGCTGGTAAACGATACGCGCTACAGGCAACACTGATTGCTCGACATTTCTCAACAGATGTTGAACAAATTATATTCTAATAGGTAAGGCTAATACTTTTGCCATGAATATTTAGGAACATTCCACACCAAACAAATACCGCAATCTTCTTCGTGAAGATTATACATTTATTTGGATATGAAATTAAAGATTAAAAAAAACATAGCTATGAACTGTATGCAATGATGAGCTTTAGGGGACTGTTATGATTCCTTTGTTAAATTTGCCTCTAATTTGCGAGCTTCTTGTTGTTTATATTTGTTTGTTTGTTTACTTCATGTAAAACACATGTCTTGTATATCATAATCATATTTACATTAATCTTCCTGTACCTAAAATTAAAAGCTCATCTGGTTTTATTTAAGATTAGTCAAACGCAATTTTAGATGTCGAAAATTTAAACAGATGCTGAAAATTTCCTGTGCTGGAACTACGTTCTGAAAAATACCTAGTTTAAAAGAATTTAATTCGATACCTTCTGTTAAATTTGTTTTAAAAATTGTTATTCGCCTTAGAACTTCTTAAAAGTTTAACTGTCATAAAGAAGTTCTAAATAATGTGTGGCAGCTTCTGGCATAAATTGTGCCGCATAAATTATTGCTGTTATGTTTAATGATTTCTTATTTCTTATATTAATTTTTTTAAGTTTTAAAAAGTTTTATTGTTTCTAAACAACGATTTCAATTTTCTGTTTTTGCCAAATACGAAACATTTAATCAGAATTTGACATTTTGGTTATATAGAATAAATTGCGAGCCATTTGGTAACATTTTCATAGCTCGTCACTGAGTACATGCTATAAAAATCGTTTGAATAGGTTTTATCAAACAATCATTTAAGACTACATTAATCAAAATAACGTATATTATCAAGAGAATACAAATACGAATATATATCAGATAACGTTTAATTTTAATTTTAATTGCTTCAAAAATTCTTTCTTTTTATCTAATGATTTCTCCTTTTACACCCAAAAAATAAAGCTTTATACTTCATATTTCTTATGCGTGTTCAAATTTCTTAGTAACTACTAGGCTTATAATATGCTTATGTATGTGGGAATCGTGCCTCAAAAGATCTGACACCAAAGATAGCTAGATGGGCACTACTACTCGAAGAGTTCGAATATGAAGTTATCCACAGACCCAATCAACAGATGAGACATGTCGACGCATTAAGTAGGCATGCTGTGTGCATGGTCACTCGTCCGCAAAGTGAAATCACTACTAAGATTGCAACAGCGCAAGAAGCTGATGAGCGTCTTCAATTATTGAAAACTCTGGTCGAGAAAGGACTTAGAGATGACTATCTGCTAAAAGATAATGTGTTGTATCTGCATGAGAGAGCTCGAGAACTTATCGTTGTGCCTGAAGCGATGGAATTCGAGATCATCTGTGGCATACATAACAAAGGACACTTTGCCGTACAGAAAACAGAAGATCTGTTGAAAAGAGATTTTCATATTTCGAATGCTACAAAGAAAATAGAGCACGTTATAATGAACTGTGTCGAATGCATCCTCTGTAATAAAAAGCGAGGCAAAGCAGAAGGCCTATTGAACCCAATTCCAAAGGACAATATTCCTTTAAGCACATACCACATCGATTTCATCGGACCCTTGCCATCTACAGATAAGAGATACCGACATATCTTTACAGTGGTAGATGCTTTTACAAAATTCGTCTGGTTTTACCCAGTCAAGACAACATCAACGGCAGAAGCTGTACAGAAGCTAAAAATCCAACAAGCTGTCTTCGGAAATCCTTCAAGAATTATCTCTGACAAGGGATCTGCTTTCACTTCAAAGGACTTTGAGGATTACTGCAAAGATGAAGGAATTCAGCACATACAAATCACAACAGGCGTTCCAAGAGCCAACGG
>KK113242.1:191541-219472 GCA_000611955.2 Stegodyphus mimosarum
TTTTCTTTTTTTTGTATTTTGTTTTTGCAGATATATTCCAGTGTTCGGAGGTCCTCACCTGTCGATGGCCGAGCGTTGTGGGAATCGTGCCTCAACGAAGCACCAGATGTCGCTATCTACATCTACGGTAGGAACGCTCCAGGTAAACACATCTTCCACTTGGATAGAGAAGGCAGAGAGAAGCGGTCTAACGGAACGCTCGCGAAGGAGCTACAACTAGACGCTTACCGGTTGCGCGTAGGTAATGGGATCTGGACTTATCCAAAGTGACCATACGTAGGAGGTCAGCTGTTGTGTTGTGATACCTTTCCAAAACATTTAATCCATCTGTATATACTCATCCCGTTTATCTTTACTTCTGTGAGCCAAGAATAAAACCTGATACTTTGAACAGTGGGAGTGATCTCTATTTATTGATAAGACGTCACCCCCACATGTATTATATATAGAGATAGTAATAAAGAAATAAATACTAAGCAATAAAATTATGAAGGAGTAAATAACAAATATAAAGTTAAAAACATAGAGAAAAACAGTTCAAAATGTAATACAATGCACTAATAGCAGCATTTAGGGGTGGTAATAATGCAAAATAAAGTAAAAGGTAAATACGTTTGTAATCCATCCCATATTCGGTCCGGAATAAAGCCCATATAAAAGCCAAAAAGTAGAAGCACAGAAGCAAGCTTTAAGAAATGAGAGGGGGAAAACATGCAAAAACAAAAGAGAAAAATGTTATTTACATCTTTCGTTGCATCGTCATCAGGGGGTTGGTGCAATGAAAGAAGTAAGTAAATTGAATAGCCTATTCTGAACAAATCTAACAATGAAACAAGTTAAAATTTATAACTTAAAAACAATTTTAGAAAAACAATAAAAAACAAGCAAAGTTACTTGCATCTTTATTAGCACAACCTCTACAGACCGATGCAAGCAGTGCAAAAATTGTAGCATTAAAGAAGACACAAATTCAAAACGATTGAGAAATCATACACAAATTAAAAAATTGAGTAGATCGAGTCCAAAAAAGTAATATTTCAACACTTGAAAAAACAAAACTTTGCAAATTTTTCAATTCAAAATTGTTAAAAACAAAACTAAATTCAATTTTTGAAAAAAATTCTGTTATTTTATACACACACACAAACACACACACACACACACACACACACACACACACTGATAATAGAAATTTAAAGTAAAAAATTAATTATAGAAATAAGTTCAAATTAAATTCAAGTTAAATTCAAATTTCATTCCTTGCAGCAATGGCGCAATAGAATTGTTTAAATTAAATTTAACTATATTCTTTTGAAACAATATATATATTTATAACAATAATATATACATATGTATATATATACATATGTATATAACATCTACTTATAATAGTAAGAAATAAAAATTAGACTCTGTATCAACTAGGATTTAAATCGGAACGATAAATAACCAATAGTATAGTTTGATTTAGCAGCCTAAAATGAAAAGTTCTGGAACCCTTTAGTTTTACACTTAACATTTGAAACTCCTAAATCCTGGCTTGCAGTGTGCTGATATTTGAGAGTTATTAAAAATTATGTGAAAAGTAGACTTTTGTAGACAGTTTCAGATGCACAGTTTCTGATATATATATTGCGTTTGAAATTAATAATTAATTCATATTTCCAGTATTTGTTTTCTGTGTGTATGAAAGCTTTTCTTTAGCAATTGCTACATGTATTCTGAATCAAATTGTATTTTCAAAATGTGCTTACATACGCCTCATTTTTGATTGAAGAACATTGCCCTCCAAAAGTTAAGGAACAGCACTTTTTCAAAGCTCATCATTACAAAAACGTCAATAACATTTAAATTTACAGTTCATATGCATGACAGTAACGACGTTTAAGAAAATATATGCAAAAACAACAGCTACCACTTTTATTTTATAGAAATTAATCCTTATGTAGAAGTTGTATGAACTCATGAATAAAAATTGTAATTTTTGTTCACGAGCGTTTATCTTTAGTTGTTATCATGGTTTCATGGACAATATCCACGAGAGTCTATCAATGTCAAGGAGAAGTCGTTTGCCAGATTCGTTGAGGTGGCGGGCGATCGGATGGATGGAAATGGGAATGTCACTAGCTGACGCTGTTAGACGTCTCAATGTCACTCGTAGTGTGTTCCACCGACAATGAAATCAGTTTGAGTCCGAAGATTCTGTGGCTAGAAGACATGTTCGAGGCGGACCTAGAGTTATAACATCTACGGGAGACCGCTATTTAGCTCTGTCGGTCCGAAGGAGGAGTAACATTACTGTACCTCAGCTCATGGCAGATCATGGCAACTGGAACAAGAATCTAAGTTACTACAGGGCGCAGACGCCTGCACAATACAGGTCTGTATGGAAGACGATCAGTTGTTTGTGTCCCCTTGACCCGAGGATACAGATGTGCCCGTTTGTGTTGGGCAAGAGAACACGTCTCCTAGACCAGTCAACAATGGACGTCTGCTTTCTTCACAGACGAGTTCAGGTTCCCATTGGAGAGTGATTCAGGTTGTCAACTGATATGAAGGGAACAGCGCACCAGATACAACCAATCCCAAATTGGGGAAAGACACAGTTACAGAGGTGGTGGAATAATGGTTTCGGCTGGGATCTCTCTTGGTGGTCACACTGACCTCCATACGTTCCATGGAGGACCGATGTGAGATATCGAGACGAGATCCTTGATCAATATGTTCGCCCCCATACCGCTGCTATAGGTCCTGGATTTCTTCCGATGAACCACAATGGGCGACGGCACCGAGCTCCGTTTGCTGAAGAATATCTTAAGGGTCACAGTATGGAGTGGATGGAATGGCCAGCTCAATCCTCAGACCTGAATCCGTTAGAGCATCTTTGGGCTTACCTTCGGAGACAAGTTACTGCTTAAGTCCTTCTCCAAGATCGTTAGCGGAGCTTGAACAAGGATTACTCCGTGTTGTCTGGTCGTTGCTTCCTATTTCACTGACCGACAACTTAATTTGAGAGCATGGAACGTCGCTGCCGCCAATGTATTACATCTAGAGGTGGACACATTCCTTATTAGAACACATTTTTTTTAATGTTACCACCCCATTTTCGCTCAAAAAACTATGATATACTTTCTTCAAGACTGGATGTCTCTGTCAAGAGTGCAATCTTTTGTTTTAATTTGTGATTGAATTGAACTTTAGAAACATTCTATGTCGCATTCATTAAAGAAATGTTTAGTGAACATGTCCTGTAAATTTCTTATTTCTATGTTGCTTCCTCCTCAAATTAGACACAAAAGCGTGCTACAACTTAACTTTGGGAGGACAATGGATATAGCCCCGATATAGAGTGCGAAATGGGCTATTGAAGAGGATCTGGGCTGTGAAATAATTAAAACGTTTTCCCCTAATATAAATAAAAATGTACACTTTGCAAAACAAAATAGTGGGGACAGTTCTATATCTCTCATTATATTGGACAGATTGACAGAAATTCAAACTGCGTTTTTCATGTCTCGAAAGGGCGACTTAGTATATGTATTAGATTTATATATACCTTCTAACATAGGTATTTTGACAAAAAATTGGACTTGTCTGAAATGACATGCCAATATTTTTCCATATTTCGATTCTACGACTCAAAGTTTGCCTAAATATTAAATTTTTTAAAATGTGGTGCTAAATTTACGGATAAATTCGAAAATTTATCTTTGTGTGTTTTCTTCACTTTTCTCCGAGAATAATTTACTTGGCGAACTTCTTAATTTATAGCAACCTATTTTCCTTTTCTTTTTCTCATTGCAGATGAGACGAAAAAAAGTTATCTTTTATACTTTCAAATAATTTTAACAAAGTGCATCAACCACATTTGTGTTATTATCGTTTTTAAGAAATATGCCAAATTTCGAAGCTCGCAAATATATAAATTCACGTATATCTTAGGAAATTTTGAATTAAAAAGTCTGAATTTTTGCAGGTATGCTTAGAAATACACTTACTGTAAGATAATGGTAAACATTTTATAGATAACAATTCAAAATGTTTTTCGAAAAATTTATAAAAATTATTTAAAAATATAAATATTTCGAAGTGTGAAAGAAGGAATCAAGTAAGATTAATAAAAAAAATATATATTTATATCAAATTTGATTAATATTGAAGAGCTAAAATTTTGAAAGCTAATGTTTTAAAAACTACTGGTACGATTTTTACAAAATTTGGCAATGTGGCATAATTTGAGTCTTAGTTTCGAAATATGAGAAAAAATTTGGCATGTCATTTCATAAAAAGTCCGATTTTCTGTCATAATATCTATATTAGAACAACGCTATATATAAATCTAATACGTATCCCAAGTCATGCTTTCGAGACATGAGAAATGCAATTTGAATTTTGTCAATCAGCTCAGTAGAAGGGAGATATAGAACTGTCCCATTTTTTTTTGCGCAGTGTACATCTACATTTCTCATACCTTTTGTCTGACAATGGGTGGAACCAGTTTTATGAAGCACGGAGTTGTTTTAAATCAACAAAGACCACCTTACACATTTGAAATTTACACTTCAGTTTCCGAAGTTAGGAAATTAATCGTTCCGTGATGGCAGAACAATTAATTTTCGGTTTCATAGTAATCAAACTTAGTATTCGAATGCGGAATACATGTTCTAAACATTGCGCACCGTATCAATAGAAGTTTCCACACTGTATCAGCAACGGTTCGCAAATTGTATCAAAAGCGTTTAAGAATGTTGATGCACTACCAAAAATTAATATTTTAAATGAATACGGGAAATTTTAAGGCGCTGAGGATTGCCGTATTTAATCGAAAATGAGGTCCTGTCGAAAGTAAGACCTTCCTCATATTCTAGAATAAATCATAAAAAACAAACCTACAGGTGAATATTTATATTATCTTGTAGTGCTTCTGAGAAAGAGAATTTTAGTTTTTATTCTTTATTTCGAATTTCCTTGGAAAAACTATTCCATTAGCTGCGGTCCAGGATATTATTAATGGTACACTGGGAAAAAAAAAGTTCTATGCCTCCCGTTCTACTGGGCCGATTGACGAAATTTAAATTGCGTGTTTCATTTCTCGTAAACGCGACTTAGGATATATATTATATTTATACATAATAGTGTTCTAATATAAGTATATTGATACAAAATTGGACTTTTCTGAAATGACATGCCAAATGTTTTTCATATTTCGATTCTACGACTCAAATTATGCCTAAATATTAAATTTTGTAAAATGTGTTGCGAAATTTACGAAGAAACTCAAAAATTTATTTTGGCACATTTTTTTCAGTTTGCACCAAGAATAATTCACTTGGCGAACGACTTAATTTATAGCAACCTATTTTCATTTCCTTTTTTTCATTCTACAGAAGCGGAAAAAAGTCATTGTTCATAGTTTCAAATAATTTTAACGAGGTGCGTAAACCACATTTGGCCATATTATCGCTTATTATAAATATGCCAAACTTCAAAACGGGCCAATATGTAAATTCACGTATATCTTAGGAAATTTCGAATAAAAAACTCTAATGTTTTCTAGGCATACTTAGAAATATATCTATTTTAAGGTGAAGGAAAACATTTTACAGATTATAGTTCAAAATAGTTTTTGAAAAATATATAAATGTTATTAAAAAATACAAATTTTAAAAGTAAATCATAAAAATTGGGCGAATTTTATTTGGAAGGAATCTAAATTGCGAAATGTGAAAGAAAGAATAATAGAAGTTTAACAAAAAAGAGATATTAATAAATATGTACCAACTTCAATTAACACTGAGGAGCTAAATGTTTGAGAGCTAATTTGTTATGTACTGTTCGTGCGAGTTTTACAAAGCTTGGCAGTTTGGCATAATTTGAGTCGCAGAATCGAAATATAGAGAAAATTTGGCATGTCATTTCAGAAAAGGCCGATTTTGTGTCAAAATACCTAGACTATTCCCATGCTATATATAAATTTAATACATATCCCAAGTCGTACTTTCGAGATATGAGAAACGCAAGTTGAATTTTGTCAATCGGCCCAGTAGAACGGGAGACATAGAACTGTCTCATTGTTTTTGAGCAGTGTACGTTGTTCCCTATTTGGTTTCAGGCATATTAGTGTAGCTGATACAGAATAAATTGAAATAAATTGAAATGTCTCTGCCAAATGTGGCTATTATAATTAGCGATAGATATTCAATACATATATATATATGTATATATATATATATAGCATTACCTATTTTGTTTATTTAATATATAAAGAGTAAGTGTATTTATGCTACGCAGCATGATTATTAAATTCTTTCTCATTAACATGGTAATACAAAATTAAAATAAACAAGGAAGGAGAAAAAGATGAGTTTAAAATAATATAATTTTAACAACTTTCTTGTTAACTATAATCAGTATTCAGTAAAAAAATCAGAGAAAAAACTAAACACTGTTACAACTGTTAAACAATACACGGATAATATTAGGATGCCACCAAAATTATGTTTCTTCAGAATAACGATGAGAAATTCATTGAAATACGATTATGTAAGTAATATAAAATATTGCTTTTATTTCTTTTATATTTTATCAATTTATCAATGCACTTCACGGGCAGAGGGAGAGAAAATGGAGAAACACATCTTGAGGTCTCTCACGCTATTGCATGATAAGCTAGGGTGAAATTTCTACTTCAGTTATTTAAACTTTAGAAATGAGGGGAAAATTTATCATTGCAAATTGTTTTTGTGGTATGCACTTTTGTATAATTTAAAAAATTAAAACTATTTCAAACTTAAATTCTTTTATTTACTCAATTTACTAAAATATTTTAAATCAGTGTTGCAGAAAACTTTGCAAACAAGCCTAGATTTTCATACATGAAGGTGGAGGTTGACTGTAATCTAGGCATTGGTTATTATATAGTTTAAAATGAAGGTTAAAAAAATTCTTCCTTTATATGCATTTGATGACGAATTGCGATTAAATTCTTTATATATCAGAGAATAATTAAATATTTAGAGTCCATATGTGTAGGCCAATTGGCATCCTAGTTTTGTTGTCATTTGAAACGCATCTTATAATAAAGTTATACTCTCTAAAATTTTCCTCATATATTTATTCTAGAAAAAGAAATATAAAATCCAAATACTGTAGAAAACAAGAAAAATGAAACTGACATTTGAAAAAAAATAGTTCTTTTAAACACGATAATCATATTTTTAAAATTATATCTTAAGATTTTTAAATTTTTAAATTATCGTAAAAGTTAATATTGCAACTCCTCTGTACCCACAAAAATCTTATGATATATTAGATGTTTAATAATAACTGAGAAATCTACTGAAGGTACTGTAGCTAAAGATTTTATTTACAATATGTTCTCCATTATTAATATTTGCATCGAAGGCACCCACCAAAATACGAAAATACATTTTGTTTGAATCTGAATTGTTAACATGATGCGGCGGCTGAAAATGTATTCCTATGTTTTCCAAACTTGATTCCTTATGAGCATTTTATGTGGAAATACATTTAAAGCAGAACTTAGAATGATACCACAAATTCTTTCTAGAACTAAAATTAGCAGTGGTTTTAGTGACTAAATTTATAATTCCTAATATAAAGAATTACATTTGAAAAAGTTTCACACACTTCCATTGCAGCTACGGATGCATAATGTTACATAACTACGTAATATATTACGACTACATTAAAATTTGTATGTTTCTTATAAATTTACATATAACAAACTATAATTTATACATTAAAATTCGCTTATAAATTTATTCATAACTAATTAAATTTTATTTCGTTTAAATATTTTACAGTTTTTAGATGCAGTCTTTTTCTTTTTATACTACTAATATAATAACTCTATTGAGAGAAAATGCAACATTGTATTAATCGAACTAAGCAAGCTGGCATTTAAGCCATCTAATATTTGTCGTCTAGAATTTGTCATCAATACTTTCGTATTAATGACAAACAGTTTTAATAACAATAGTTTAAACAGCAGTCAACAGCTAAAGATATGACAAACTGAGGAAGTAATATAATGTCTAAAATATTTACACGAAATCACTCCAATATTCTATTTAAAAACTGCTGATGAAAGAAATTCTAACCCTAAAAATTTACTAAAATAAATTCAACACGCAATCTTAAAATGACCGAATGGAAAGAATAAAAATTATTAATTAAAAAAGCTTGTTGGAAACTTACTACTTAAAATAGTGTGTCTGTTATAATAATTATCTACTTTAAAGTCCATAATATTTACAAGTGTGAAAAAGTGCACTTTTTCCAAACAGACTTTTTCGTAGAAGAATATGACTTCCTTCAGGAGTTAAATGCAAAGATTTAATGCAAGTAGTCTCGAATATTAGCAGATAAAATTCTGTGAAATGCCATGTAATAACATATCTTAGTCATTAAATATATATTTGAGATAATGAATTCATAATAGCAAGGAAAGGTGTCCTTTATACTTTTACTTAAAACAAATTTTTATAAAAAAATGGTAACATTACAGGAGTTAGAGGATTTAGTACAGAAAGAAGAGGATTTATTACAGGAATCAGAGCATGTGTCATATTGAATATTAAAATACTGTATGAATAGTCCTCTTAATGCATATTTAATGGTCTGGATTGCTTTAAAAGTTCAGTGGTCTTTGCGAATCTATGCAATACCGATAATTAATATATATTTTCAGAAATACTAGTCATTTTTAGAGGTATTCATCGGAAAATCTCTCACTGTATTTCAGAATAGTCTCTTTTAAGAAAACTGTGTATTGTCAGTACGTGACAATTTACTAAAAGCATATAATTAATTTCTCATTGATGATAATCTTTTTCAGAAAGACAAAATCCATATGTATATTTTCTTTAATGACAAACATTATAAGATAAAGCACACAGGCTCTTAAATTTCGTCTCATTTTGGACCGATTGTACTCGAGATCTCCCTTCCTCTTCCTCCAATCTTTCATATAATCTACCTGTTGAACAGAATAAAGTGCTAAAACCGTCTTAAAAATTCTGTCAGAAGATTAGGTTATTTGGTACGGCAAAGCACTCGAAAGTTATCTGCGTAAGAGGAAGAATGCTTTTGTAGAGGACTCTGTAAGGTACACTTCCTATTCTCGTTACACATGGTGAAACACCTCGAAAACCAATCGTGCAGCTAGCCCTTAGCCAAGTTCCATTTCCCAGTGTTAAGCGGCCTTCACACCTTAGATAATGACGAGGCTGGCTCTTGATAAAAAATGATTTTACAAGAAATTTTATGAGAGTTTTAAAGTAGCATACATCCCTTCACATTCAATGACATTTCAAATTAATGTTTACCTCGAAGAAAAAGCTAAAAAATTAATCAGCAATCTTCTTCGATGAAATAGTCTTATTAGCCCAAAGGAGCGTTAGCTCAGAACGGCTAATAATTTCGTTTTGGCATTTTGCGTCGATTTACAGTAAACGTCCGTATCACTTTTCAAACGGTTGCCACCGAATATTATCGCCATGTGTTATATTTAAAGAAAATAATAATGAAGAATCTCCACAAATGTATATATGTTTCTCGCATTGTATTAAAACAACGGTACCTAGGTCCATAAAAGTTTGAATAACGTAATACTTCTCCGAATATAGGCATCTGAAAGCCCAAATTTGAATTTGTATTATTATCGATTTCATATTTTGTAACACTTTAACGAATATTTGATTAAGAAACCCGACGATTTCAAAAGCGAGGAATGGCAATACTATACCCCCAAAAATTGTTTATCTCCAGACTGTGTATCGGAAATTCTAAAAATATGCTCCTTTAAAAATTATTTTGCGATATTGCTGTTGCATTGAATTTTATGGTTTAAGTCAAAAGACCATGATATTTAATAAATAAAGGTTATCAGGACTGAGTGTTCTGTGCATGCTCTTTGCAAACATCGTGAAATACTTACAAGGGTTCTTCTTCTCAAGTCCTGAACTGGAACAGTGAGCTGATAAAGTGTAGGCTTTGTTTTGGTGTAAATGCTGTGCTGGAGAATAACTGCACGTGAAAGGGATTTGAAATGCTCTTTTATTAAATCACTATTATTTACACACTTCCCAACTCGGGAGGGATACTGAAAGTAGAAGACCACACTTGGGTCGAACTTAACAATCAAATAAATTTAATGCTAAACCTAAAATAACTCAATCAAACTTTGCTCACAGAGCGATTCGCGGAGTTTGGCCTCTAACTGAAAGGGTGCGTAGCAAGATATACTAATACTAGCGCACTTCAATTTGTTTCAATATGCAATCACGTAGTAAGCACTATGGCTTATAAATTTAGCTGCTAGCTGGTCAGGAGAACGTCGAGCAGACTGACCGTGATCTGAGACTAAAGCTCTCTCACACTATGAGGTTTCTACCTCTGGTTTAAATAGTACTTGGCTGTACTTCAAAATTAGCATAAGCTGAAAACGCGCGCTTCTTCTGACGGGAAGTTGAAACAGAGAAGAGATAGAAAGATTTAAATTAAAATAAAACTTGGTTAGTTTAACTAAAACCTTACAAGGTAACAAAGAAAACGTTAAAAAACGCCTCTTTGGGGCGTAATGTAAAATCTGAGAGCTTTCAGATATTTTTTTTTATATATTTTTATATAAATGTTTTTAAGTTTTAATTTCGTCTTTTTTAGCTCTCTGACCAAAATTGCCTCTTTTCATATTGTGATTTCATACCTTTATTTTTTCAAACTTTCTTCATTCTGGTAGCATTTGCAATTTTCTAAATAAGTCATGGATATTAATTTCCGCTCAAAAAATTCTCATATGATTCAATTATATTTGTACTTCTCAAGGAAGGTATTACATTTCAATGCAATTTAATTGATGTAACAGTTTTTCCTACGCATTATACTAATACAAGTACTTTGAATTACAATTATATTCATCGATTTTTTAGATTAAGAATTTGACGTGCTATAGTATTGTATGATATGTATAGCTTTTGACAAATGATGACTCGGATATCAAGTTTAGAATCTAAGTGAATGCATTAAGAAAATAAATCTCCATCTGGATTAAAGAATGACTAAATATTTTCTTTCTTTGATTCGTCATTTGGCAGCTGGTGACATTCTTTAGTGTAGTAGATTTGACATGAAATATTTTCTTCATAATTTATGATACAGGAAACAATTTATCGGGATTTTCATATAATTATAGCATATGGTTAGTTTTGATATTAATTTAATTTACACTTTTACGAAAATTAGGTTGGATTTAAAACAAGCGAAATAGCAAAATAAGCGAAAGAGATCTGCATTAAGAAACAATGAACATTTTTTAAATTTGTTTTAAGGAATGTTGATGTGTATTTTTGTTTTCAAAGAGGAAAAGTCACAAAATCCTCATACAGGTAATCGATGTAGTTTTCGAAAATAAAACCCGAAACTAGCCCTTAGTGCATTTCCGTTTTAGCTACTCGGTTACTAGTGAGATTATTCACAGATATCGACGACATATTTCTTATTGAATCAGTACAGAAAGTGATCCTATGTTTCAATCATTCTTTCAAACTGCGACTGAATCATGTTATTCCGTTTACAAAAGAATATTATTATATCACTGAATTTCATCGTTTGTACGTCTGTGGTCTATCTTTAAATTTAGGCAGAAATTTCCAAAGCGCTGCTTAATTTTGTGATGGAGTAGTCTATAAATCAGGCTATACACCAGAGCTCATGATATCTGGTACATGCAGAGGCAATACCAGATATCCTGATGTTAGATCTGGAAAACATCTCTTCCATTAAATGTTAGGTGATGTTAAAATGTGTTTATAATGCCATCCCTTAGGGAGACACCTCATGTGTGGACGGGGAGGTCAATGATCTTCCCTTCTTGTTTTCTTATCTTCTGCTTTGAACTTCCTTTGTCCATCCTGGCTTTCTCCTCGGAGACCATGGCTAAAAATGAGATGCTGTTGCGACATATTGTGACATGCTCTTTCTGCCTCCTTATAGAAAATCGTCTACGCGTTTGCCGAATGTAGAAAAGTGTAAGGCTGGAAAGGAGGATATTGCTAACTGACAAGTGAGATACTGTCCTGAAGCATTGCTTTGATCCCTATTCAAAATTGAAATGGAAGACAAATGGATGTCTTTGCTAGTTTCAAGTGGCTGGTCACTAGTATTTAGAGTCAGTTACTTGGGAATTCTTGCTTTTGGGAAAGTTGACAGTGGAGCTTCATTAAGCACATAACTCGGTGAGCTCCAGTGTAGTTTTCTGCGTCTGCATGTTGCACACCATGGTGGGTGAAGCCTTTGGGTACGAATCTCTATTTCTCTTAAAATAACTTTATCAACTTCTCAAACGACTTCTGAAGATCCATCTTCGAAAAAAAAGATTAAAACAAATCCAAATGCCAATATTGATCCACCTATAAGTCTACTATTAGTCTACTCGTCAATATCCCAGTGGAGGAGCTTCAAAAGGCGTCACGAGTTTTGTTACTTTTTCGGACAGCAAGATAATGCTCATTTATAGACTTGAATTTCATACTGCATAAACAAGATTGGACCCTTTTCTCTCTGCAGAGCTCAAGAAATTTTTTACTTATGTCTATAGGCAGTGCAGTGGACAGAATCTATTGTTCAGGTAACTATACCAATAACACCAGTTAGAATCGTGTCACCGCCTAATGAACATAAATTCACTTCTTATCCAAAAATGGTCTACACCCGCAAAAACGCCAGGACAACACAAAAAAAGAGGAAAGTACTTAAAGAAAAGTAACATGAAATAAGTCATGTTATGAAGTAAAAGAAAGTAGAAGGGAAAACATAAAATTGCAAGCACGAACACATCACACACAAAAAAAAAAGAAAAAAAGGAAGAGCGAGTCCCTTAACTTTGAATTTTGATACTATCTTTACTGTTATTTATAATTTTCTTAATGTTATGTGACATTTTTATATTTCCAATAATCACATTCATTGGTAATTTTAAATCTTTTTTCAGATGAACCAGTGAAACCAGTACCATCAACAAGATTATTGGTGAGGCATAACGTCAGAAAATACCCATTGGTGGTACAGGTGTCCCCTATTGCCGAGCCACAGGAGATAAGTTCCATCTCGCCGTACATTTTGAGTGCCGTCATGGTGTTCAGATACACTTACGAATATCCATACCTTCACTGGTATTAGAACTTAGCACTAACAACTATACGGATTAAGGCAGCCAACGATATTACAAAATATCCTAAACCATGTTGGAATGGACAATGACAACAGACTTAAAGTCTATAAAAGAGATCTTGGCGTGAATTTCACTGGTACACCTCTTTGTTCAAGCTATTAGCCAGAGCAAATTTACGAAAGTTATATACGCAAAGAGTTTGAGGCAGAGGCAAACTCTTACATATCTTACGGGTTAGCCATTTCAGCCTCTAAACCAAACAAACTATGATGAAGAAGAGTATGGAATGAAACTGGAATGCATTAAAGCAAATCTCTTTGTATTTTGGAAAAAGCGTTTGAGAAAAAAATTTCGAATACTGTGGATAAGAGGTTTGATGCCACATCTGGTAGCAACAGTTTTACACTAGTATTTCTTTCCGCTAAGCAGCGCTGTGAGAGAATTTCTATCATAATCAACTCTCCCAGGTCGAAACCTTGTGATTGTGATCTTACCATACGTGATTTTAAAAGAGTTCTACGGAAAAAGCATAGGTCTACTATGGATCCTGATGATCTAGCTATGATATGGTTCGAGCCTGTAAGTCATTGCACAGCCTTCTGATTGTGGAAAAGAGTGTCTTTCCCATCGTACGGAAGAAAGCTATTATTCCAATTTCTAAGCCAGGGATCTTTCAGATCCATCAAACTATCGACCAGTTGCATTTACGAACTGCATTTGAGATTTGCTTGGAAAATAATGAGAAACCTTGTATGCAATCTGGAGAAAAATGCTGTGACAGGTAGTTTCAAGGGTAGATCCATTTAGACAACGTTATTCTTTAAGAGCTTTCTGTTCGATAAGCCTTCGTAAAAGGAAATCACTTGGTTTCAGTATTTTATGCTTAAAAAAGACTTATGACAGAGCCTGGAGATGTGGCATTCTACGGGCACTATGGCAGCATATCAGTTTCCATACAGAATTTTTGAAGGGAAAACGTTCCAACTGAGGTCAGATTCTGTGATGACAAAGAGTCTGATTTTGTTCTGTCAAGGAAAAGGTGTGTCTCAAGAATGTGTCTTAAGTATAATGATGTTTAACCTAAAAGTAATGTCTGCTATATAATGATGTTTAACCTAAAAGTAATGTCTGCTACCTGTAACAATCTGTGGAAAGTATCTAGATTTTTAAGTGTATTTATGATTCCTTGATTAGAACTGCTGTTTTTTACACAATAACTATTCATTCATCTTATGCTTAAAAATTTGACAATTTTGTTGATTTTAACATAAGAAGTAGTTTATCAAAACTATTCGTCTGTTTCAATTTGCCCTGACTTGGGGTAAATTGTAACAGACTTAAAACAAATTATAACAATAAATCTCTTCTTTGCTTTCCCCGAATTGTGGAAGCGGATGCAAATCAAACTTCTACTCAATAAATATCATAAATATTTTACTTTGCTCCATACAAAATGCAAACAGAACATATCATTGCATCTTTAGAACATAGTTATAATAAAAATAAGCCTGTGTTGCTACATTTCTGGAACAAAATCGTAGCAAACATAGTTTATTTAAAAGTAGATATAAATTATTTTTAGTGTTTTATGAATAACAGCAGTGCCCTCTTTCGGCGGGCAGTAACATACTGAATGTCGTAACACACTTGGCCCCATGACCACGTCATCAGCTCAAATGAAAATTAAACAAATTAATTTCAAATATGAAACATAAAAAAATGAAAGATATAAATCAAATCAGCCAGTCATCTACAGAAAGTGAAACCAGTGTATGGATTGTTTCTCTTCATTTCACCTCAGACAGTTTTTAAGTTCACTGCTCTCACTCTATTGTCAGTTCCTTTATAGGTATGAGTAACTCTTTCCATTATCCACTTAAGTTTTCATAAAGTTTTTATCCTTGATTAACACAAAGTCATTTACACATAAATCCGCACCGGGGCATTTCCACTTGTTGCGTACTTGCAACTCAGTCAAGTAGTCTTTTGACCACGATTTCCAAAACGATTGGGAAATCTGTGTGACTAATTTCCACTGTTCACGGATGGGAATTTGCTCATTTGTAAAATTAGGTTCAGGAAAACTTTTTAACTCGGAACAGATAAAGAAGTGACCCACTGTAATGACAGAAAAATGTTTGAGTCCTCAGAAGCGGCCACTATAGAACGGGAGTTAAGTGTGGCTTCCAGCTCCACCAGACACGTTGAAAATTTTTCTTGTGAGAGGATCTGCGATCTTATAACACATCTGATCTGAAACTTCATGGATTTAACGGCAGCCTCCCATAGGCCTCCAAAATGAGGGGCTGACGGAACATTCATTGTTCATTTAAAGCCTTCATTGGTCAAGTAAGTACCAAGTGCCTCTATCGTACATGGGTTTAAACAATTCTTTGCACCTTTAAAATTCGTTTCACAGACACTAAAAATTTCAGCCATCTTTTCTTGTCTATCGATGAATCGTTTTAGAGCTACAATACATGCTTAAGCACTAAGATCACTAACAAGATCTAAATGAACGGCTTTTGTTGCGAAGCACACAAATGCACACACGTACATTTTCAATGGTTTAAATCCTCTACCGAGCCAGGGCTGATCAAAAATGGTCCTGAAAAATCAGTACCGAATCTCAGAAATGGTCTTCGAGATTCATTCTCGCAGAAAGTAAGTCAGCCATCATTCGTTTCGAAAATTCAGAGCAAAATCTAGCACAGATAGCCCACGTTCTTACTTCTTTGCGTATTCCAACGTTTGCTCCTATAATCCAATATTTTTGTTTTATCGCAGAGTCAACTATTTGCACATTTACATGCATATAATTAAGAGGATAAAATTTCATTAATAAGTTTGTAACAGGATGATCCTCAGGCAATATTATCTGATGTTTTACAGACTCTGGTAAGCAGATGTTTCTTAAAAATCCTCTCATCCTCCCACGCACAGTAAGGCACAGTTGTCCATGAACAGATTTAGAGAAATTAAAGAACTCTTCTTTAAAACTCTCGCTTTCTCTAAAGTAGCTATTTTACTTTTATAGTCAGTTCTTTGGGCTAGGTCGATTATTATATCATGCGCTTTTCTTAGTTCACTTGTTTCTAAGAGGAGAGTCAAAATCATATCCCCCCTCACATTTCTGATAAACTTTAAACGCCAAGCGACAACACTCTGAAATTTGCTCCAAACTGAAAATTTGTTCCAAAGCTGCTCAAATTATTCCAGCCGAACTACAGCACTTTTAACCGAATTCTTTCTTTGTTCTCTTTGTATTTCTGCAATGTATATATTCGGTAACCCTGTAGCCCATTGTTTAGGTAACTCTTAAAACTTTTCCGAAGCCAAATTGGACCTGAATGCCGTTTATCATTAAGAACCAACATCTTAGCAGAGATTTCTCTAGTAAGCAAATCTGCGGGATTATCTTCAGATGGACAATAGTACCAATCATTGGGACTCGATTTTTTCTGAATTTCCACAACCCGGTTGGCAACAAACTGTTTCCCTTCACACAATTGAACGCAATACCAGAATCACTCCAAAACACTATTCTTCCAGTTTTATCCTCTTAAGGTAATTTCCTGTTCTAACATCTATCACCATGGTCATTAATTCCAACCGCAGCAGTGTTAGTTTTTTTAATGGTGAAACTCTATCCTTCGACATTATAAAGAACACTTTGTAATTCCCATTATCATCACAATACCTAAAATAAGCAGCCGTTCCATAAGCACTTAGTGAAGCATCGAAAAACAAATGCACACTGCGCAAAAAAAAATGTGATAGCTCTAAATCTCTCTTTCTACTGGGCCGACTGACGAAATTCAGCTTGCGTTTTTCATGTCTCGAAAGCGCCACTTAAGAAATATATTAGATTTATATATAGCATAACATAGGTATTCTGACCCCCAATAGGACTTTTTCTGAAATGACATGCCAGTTTGTTTTCCATATTTTGATTCTACGACTCAAATTATACCAAACTGCCAAGTGTTCTAAAACTCACATGAATAGTTTTAAAAAAGTTAGCTCTCAAATTTTTACCTAGTCAATGTTAATTGAGTATGTACTTATTAATATCGCTTTTTTTAATAAATTTATTTGATTCTTCCTTTCACATTTTAAAATTAAGGTTCATTCCAAATAAATCTCGCCCTTTTTTATGATTTATTTTTAAAATTTGTATTTTTAAATAATTTTTATAAGTTTTTCGGAAAACATTTTGAATTATAACCTATAAAGTTTTTACCATCATCTTAAATGATGAGATGATCTTAGATGATGACATTGAGTAGATGCACTTCTAAGCATACCTGCAAAAAATTAGTGTTTTTCATTCCAAATTTCTTAAGATATACGTGAATTTACATATTGGCGCGTTTAGAAATTTGGCATATTTTTTTATAAGCGTTAATAACTCCAAATGTGGTTAAAACTTAAATTAAATTAAAAATTAAATAAAATTACTTGAAATTATGAGACTTTTTACGCTCATGTATAAAGGTAAAAGGGAAAGGAAAATAGATTGCTATAAATTAAGAAGTTTGCCAAGTAAATTATTCTTGGCGCAAACTAAAAAAATGCGTTAAGATACATTTTTTAATTTCTCTATAAATTTCGCACCAGATCATACAAAATTTAATATTTAGGAATAATTTGGGTCGTAGAATCGAAATATTGAAAAAAATTGGCATGTCATTTCCGAAAATTTGCGATTTTGTGTCAAAATACTATATTAGAACAATGCTATATATAAACCAAATATATACCCTAAGTCGCCCTTCCGAGACATGACAAACGCAATTTGAATTTCGTAATTGCCAATAGAACGGGAGAAACAGATCTGTGCCAATACAACCCTATGACTTTGAACTGTTAAACTCCCTCTATCTCACCGTTGTTAAGTCCATTTTCTATCCACAGTTTTCTTTAAATTCTGTATTGTTTGACTTTGGTTTCCTCAAATTAAATCAACCACACTTTAATATTGATACGCATCCGATGACAGCTCATATAACTCACTCACACTGCTTTCACCATACTATAAATACGTAAAGTGCTGAATTCAAAATTTCAAATGACTTAAGTTTATTTCTCTCAATTTTTTTTTATATCATGCGTTATCATAGCACTCAAAATGAAAGGGAAACTATTACATCCAAATGATAATATTTTCATTCTCGTCATTTTATATTCTTCACTACGGTTATCGGAATACCAAAGAAATTTTAAAAACTTTCTATCTCTTTCAGAAATTTTTATCATTGAAAAAGTAAGTATTTTGTAATTATGAAATTTTAGAATCACATCACGAATATTTGTATTTAAATTTGGTTCAGTTTCGAAACAATCGTTCACAGAAAGATTACCTTTAGATTTTGAACTACACTTAAAGACTATACGAACTTTGGTTGTTTCTTTATTTTCCTTAACAATTACTTTATGAGGCATAAAATACTCGTGCTCATCTCTCTCACATTCCTTTATAACTCCATTATGTTTTTATTATTTCCCTATAATCATTAGCAATCCAATCAGTTTTAGAAAAATCCTTCCCTAACTTATCAAACCGCTTTTTAACTAAACAATAATTGTTTTAATTCATCTTAGCTAAACCTCCATAATAGATCAGTTCTATACATCATTCCCGAATTTTAAATTCTTTTCAAATTCAACTATAAACGCTTTGTCAACTACATTTGACTCTTCTTTTTCTGCTGTAATTCGTAAAGAATCGAGCTCTCATAATACTTGAATATCGGAAGCAGCTGCACAAAAATTTGCTGAAACTGCAGTCTTAACTTTTGGTTTATAAACACCTTGACTTTCCTGTAAAGCGAACCCGAAAATCTTTGCACGCAAGTAATTTCTTGCTTTATTTTTTCGAAAGAAGAGGCTTCAATAATCTGCCAAAACATATCTGCGCCAATTAATATGTCGGTGTTTATGTTACTTTCACAACAGTTGGCTAAAACTAATCCGGGGCACTTCGATATTATATACTGACTTATTTGGAACAGAAATAGATGCCGCTGTAATAGTAACGGCCCTTAGCACTTCAATGTGAATACATTGATTAGAGTCATATCTACTAGATAATTTTAATTCTACTACTTCATACAATTTCTCGGCAGGCTTTGCTGAGACAAAGGAAAAATCTGACAACCTTTCCAGATTTTAAGCAATGTGCAAGGGACTTTGTACATCAACTTCTTTCGGAAACATTATCGTATAAAATGCGCGTTATTTTATTGAATTTTGTTTTATCAACAGAGCTAACGTACATACGACAAGTGAGTAACAGCACAGATGGTTTATGGCTTGATTTTGATACTGAAGAATTACACTGAGTTTGTGTAGAGTCGGCGTTTTCTATTTTCGCTTTATTTTGCTTAAGAAAATGAGTCATAGGATGATGTTCCCACAGAAACAATTCCTGACTCTACACTTTTTTTTACATTACACGCCGAAGAACAAAATTTGAAAGAAGGTTTATTAGTCCAAAGAGGCTTTGTCCCTGAAGGACCATTGCTTTCGTTTTGAGATTTTGAGTCGGAAACATAAACTATAGGTTCACTTTTCAAACTGTTGCCACCAAATATTGCAGCCCTGTTATATTTAAAGAAATTAAACAATGGCGAATGTGCATAAATGTATGAATGTTTCTCGCATTGTGATAAAACGACGGTATCTAGAGCCACCGAATTTTGAATGACGTAATCCTGCTGCGAATATGGGCATCTGGAAGCCCAAATTTGAAACTTGGAATTTGTTTTATTATCGATGTCATATTTTGTAAAAGTTTAACGAATTTTTGATTAACAAATTAAAGGATTTCAAAGCGAGCAATGGCAACGTTGTATAGGAAAAACATTTACCTCCAGCGTGTGAGAATGTGTATAGGAAATTCTAAAGATATGCTCAGTTTAAAATTATTTTGCAATATTGTTCTTTAACTGAATTTTATGGTTTAAATGCGAAGAACATGATACTTAATAAATAAAGATAACACACAAAATGTTAAAAAAACGCCCCCTTTTGACGTAACTTAAAATCTGAAACCCTTCAGATTTTCTTTTTTTCCCTTCTTTCTTCTTTTTGTTTGTTTGTTTGTTTTGTTTTGTTTAATAATTTCAACTCGCTCATTTACAGAAAGCCTTTTAAAATTAGGACAATTTTGTAGCGAGTGGTTTCGATTTAGTTTTATACAAAATACATGTTTGATCTTTTCCGCCAGATACATAAACATTAAAAATAGTTTTGTAGTTATAATTACGGTATTTATTAACATATTTTCCAACGGCACGTTTATTATCATTACCAGAAAATTATTTTGCAAAAGAGGATTCCGGATTCTGTCTACCTTTTGATGAGAAATAAATATCGCATTCACGACCTAAAGTTTGGGGTTCGAACTATGTCTCTCCCTATTTAACTGCTATATGTGTCTTTAATTCACGTTGAAGTTCACCGAATGTCTTATCCAAAACCATGAGATTACATACCGATTAAAACTTTTTACCTTTCTCAGTTGACAATAATAATCAAAATTTGCACTTAACCTTGATGCGAATTGTACAAAGTTCTCAGATGACAATTTTTGCGTAGAACAAAAATAATTTAAGCACTTTTAAGGGGTTGGCTGAAATTCCTTTAAGTCATAGCCTTTAGTTTATGATAATTATTAATGTTTTCTTTCTTCAAATGTATAATTAAATTAGTGATCTACTCTTCCAAAATATTTAATAAGTTTGTAATTTTAAATCCTCGGGTACTTGTTTCTTTCCTAAAATCTTTTTCAAATGATTGGAAAAAGAGATTAAAGGATTCTGTTTTAGTAGGTACCGAAATTTTTAATGTTTTTACACGTTTAATTAAATTTCCCATATTTCTATCGTTCTCAGTGTTAGTTAAAGCTAATTCCACATCTAACTGAGACATTTTTTTTCTCTAATCTAATTTCGTTTTTTGACTTTTGTTTATCAGTTTGCATTTTCCTTTCCTCTAGAAAATTATCAATAACATTTTGCTTGAATTCAGCATCACTTAGATAAACTTCTGAACTTTCTATTAAGGTTTTCGAAGTAACTATTTCCCCCCCTCGGTATTATTAATTCTAACTCCTCCGCCCCAAGAATCAACTCTTTTGTTTTTAATGACTTGAGTAACTTAATGCTCGTCTTAATTAATATATATATATAACAGTCCTGAATTGACAATTAGAACACATTGAACACAAAAAGGGAACACATTAAACTCAATATAGGCATTATCAACTCAAACTATCAAGTAATAACACCTCAATACACAGCACTAATAAACATGATTTATCACTAAATATTATTTCAAGAAACCGAAGTAACTACTCACCACAATGGAGCTCTTAGTTTTTACTTTCGATTTCCGGCACACATCTCTACAGTACAACACAACTGTTACACAAAATTTTGTCAATATTCACGATCACCTTATCTTCTCTCACCGTATCCAGTCGACATCCCACTCCTGACACCATAAAATTACGTTCACCTCGTTGCGGAACGAGATAGAAATCAAACTCCTACACAATAAATATAAAATATTTTACTTTGCTCCAACATACAAAATGCAAACGCAACATATTATTACACCTTTAAAACACAGTTATAATAACAAAAAAAATCTGAAAGGTTCCAGATTTTAAATTACGTCCAAAGGTTTTTTTTAACGTTTTGTGTGTTACCTTTATTTATTAAATATAATGTTCTTCTCACTTAAACGATAAAACTCAGTTCAACAGCAATATCCCAAAATAATTTAAAATGAACGTATCTTTAGAATTTCCGATACACAGTTTCCATGTGCTGGAGTTAAAAAAGGTTTTTTTTTCGCAGAGTTTTGCCATTACTTCGCTTGTTCATCAAAAAATTCGTTTAAGTTTCCTAAAATATGAAATAGGTAATAAAGCAAATTCCAAATTCCAAATTCGGGCTTCCAGATGAGCATATTCTGGTGGAAACGTACATTATTCAAAATTGGATGGCTCTAGGTAACCTTGAATAACCTTGAAATATACATACATTTAGGCAGATTCTTCATTATTTAATTTCTTTAAATATAATACAAGGCGATAAATTTTGGTGGCAATAGTTTGAAAAGTTATACAGCCGTTTATAGTGATTCAACACAAAATCGCTAAACGAAAACAATAGTCCTTCAGGAACAAAGCCCCTTTGGACTAATAATCGTGTGTTGCTACATAACTGGAAAAAAATAATGGAAAACGTAGTTTATTTGAAAGAAGAAATAAATTATTTTTCGTGCTTTATGAATAACAGTAGCGTCCTCTTTCGGAGTGCAGTAACATAATGGATGTTGTAACAAAATGACAAACTTTAGAAACATTTGATGTTTATTATTAGGGAATCTAATAGCTACACTCATCTCCATAAATTAAAGACGATGCAAAATCAGGCAAAGGAAGAGTTAGAAGCAAAACAAATTTGACTTATTTGTAAAGCTTATATATTAAACAAAAGGTAAAGAACAAAAATGATGCTATATGTTTGATATTATTAAACAAATTAGCGACTTTTTCTCCCTGGAGCAAATTACAAAAAAAAAAACCTATTTACAAAAAAATATTACATGGTTGGTATGATTGTTAATACATTGTATGTCTCCCAGAAGATGCAATACAGTCCGTACAACACCTAGGTATGCTGAGTATGAAATTATCGATCTGATCTTGGGGGATATTACACCACTCAAAACGCAATGCTCTCCAAAGTTCCGGTAGACATGGAGGAGGAGTTTCGCGGGCGGCAACTCGTCGGCCAAGCATGTCCCACTCGTACTGTACTGGATTCAAGTCCGGTGAGAATGCCGGCCAGTCCATACGGGTGATATCCTCCGATTGAAGGTATTCGCTTACGATGTTTGCACGGTGAGGACGGGCGTTGTCATCCATAAACACAAATTGTGCGCCCATGGCGCCCCGAAACAAGCGTACATGTTGTTCCAGAATGACGTCCCGATAGATTTGGCTTGTCATGGTTCCAATTTGAACATGCAGGTCAGTTTTGGAACCCAGAATAATTTCACCCCAAACGAGCACTCCTGCACCACAGTAGCGGTGTCGTTCAGTGATGTTTTCTTGGCGGTAACGGGTACTTGGAGCTCTGCATATGAAAGTCCGGCGAGAATCAGACTGCAAGCTAAACCTGGACTCGTCGGAAAACATCACACAAGCCCACGCTTGCGGTGTCCACAATGCATGCTCTCTACTCCAGGCTAACCGCAGGCGACAGTCAGTTGAAGTAAGTGGAACACATCTAACAGGTCTACGAGCATATAGACCAATCTGCCCTAAGCGTCTGTACACGGTCTGCCTTGAACTTGGCGTACCAGTGGCTGCAGAGAGCTGACGAGACAGGTCTGAGGCTGTGCTCCGCCTGTTTCTTTTGGCAGTAACTGCCAAATACCGGTTCTCATTCGGCGTTGTAACTCTGGGGCGACTTGTGCTGTAACGTCTACTCACATTACCATCATCTTGGAATCGTTGCCAAAGCCTGGAGATGACACTCTGGGCAATTCCAAGTTCGTCTGATACTTCCAGGTGGGTACGCATTCCAGACGACCGATAATTCTACCACGTAAAAAATCATCCAAATGCGTCCCTTGTGTCATAACTATTCGGTTATTGCACTGAAATGCTTATAAAGCGCCTGCGAACAATTTAAGTTCTTTGCCTGTATTCCTTATATATCACTCTCTCTTACACTCTCGTCATTGTGACGTACCATCGGTGTCATCTGGTTACTTCCTGAAATTTGCATATGATTCTTAAAGATGTGTGTAGTGATTTTACAGGTGATATATTTATTTTAGAGTTCGATTTCTGCGTGACTCCGAGTTATCCTTAATTTATGGACATGAGTGTAGTTGTAACACATTTTGGAAAAATGTTTATATTTTAAATATATTTGCGATTTTTTTATTATAACTGCTAATTTTTATAGGATAACCATTCTTTCATCATATACACAAAACAAACATTTGGAAGTTCTCTTGATTTCAATACAAGAAATGTTTTATTAAAACTATTTGTGTGTTACAATTTGCTTCGGACTTGGAATAAAGACATAGTAGCAGACCTGGGGCAAAGGCTAACTATAAAAACAAAGATATTTTAGAAACATATGGTGAATATTACTACTTGGTATAATGACAATGATTGATGAAAATGATTTATATCAAGCTGTTTAAACAAAGATAAAAACAAACAAACAAACAAAATCTGAAATGCTTCAGATTTTAAATTTCATCCAAAAGGGCGTTTTTTTAAAGTTCTGTGTGTTACCTTTATTTATTAAATATCATGTTCTTCGGACTTAAACCATAAAATTCAGTTCAACAGCAATATCGCAAAATAATTTTAAAATGAGCGTATCTTTAGAATTTCGGATACACAGTCTCGCGCGCTGGAGACAAAAACGTTTTAAAATCTTTCAGTCTGCTAATAAAAAATTTTACAAAGTTTTACAAAATATGAAATCGCTAATAAAACAAATTCCAAATTCCAAATTAGGGATTACGTTATTCAGAATATAATAGTAGGCTCTAGGGACCATTGTTTTATCCCAGTGCGAAAAACATATATACATTTATGAAGATTATTCATTATTTAATTTCTTTAAATATAATACATTGCGATAATATTTGGTATCAAGAATTTGAAAATTGAAACAACGCAGAAAGTGAATCAAAGCGAAATGCCAAAACGAAATTGATAGTCCTTCTGGGCAAATTGCCCCTTTGGAATAATTATGTAATCAATCAACATAAATGTCAGTGTTCATTTGACTGCAGTTACCACAGAAAATGATAGATTATTTCCTCTCGCAGATATAACTGTACCCACATTATGCAAATTAAGAATTGCACTCACACTTTTCATCATGAGAACCACTGTAGCCATCCATTAAAGTTCAGCACAACTTCTTTTCTGTTTCAGAACCTGTATCTGAAGTCAAAATCCTTGTTCTTTCTCCATTTTATCTCTATATTTTATTTGTGGATTTTTCTTTAATTATTCCATTTCATTCGTATTTCTTTTCTGGTTTCGTTTTCTACTATTATCTCCTCAGAATCTTTTTTCTATGTTCGCTTCGGCTGTGTCATTCAGAACGGCTGATTGCTTTTGCGTCGGCCTGATTTAGACAGTTTCTGATGTGAAGCCTTAAGGAGAGGTTTAATCTCTAAAGGAAAAAATTTGAGTTTTCAGCTTAGGGGACGAGAATTCCATAGAGTAATTTGCATGTTAGACCTGAATCAAGATCTCGCGGCATGTTGTAATGTGGTGACTTATCCATTGTATGATTTCGGGCTTTTTAGTCCAAAGTGGCTTTGACTCTGAAGGACTATTGTTTTCGTTTTGCGATTTTGCGTTGGAAACATTAAATGTCGGTTCACGTTTCAAACTGTTGCCACCAAATATTCCAGCCCTGCTATATTTAAAGAAATTAAATAATGAAGAATGTGCTTAAATGTATGTATGTTTCTTGCACTGTGATAAAACGACGGTACTTAGAGCCATCGAATTTTGAATGACGTAATCCTGCTGCGAATATGGGCATCTGTAAGCCCAAATTTGAAATTTGGAATTTGTATTAGTATCGATTTCCTATTTTGTACAACTTTAACGAATTTTTGATTAACAAACTCGAGGATTTCAAAGCGAGCAATGGCAACGTTGTACAGAAAAAACTTTTTTGTCTCCAGCGCCTGAGCCTGTGTATAGGAAATTCTAAAGATATGCTCAGTTTAAAATTATTTTGCGATATTGTTCTTTAACTGAATTTTATGGTTTAAGTGCGAAGAACATGATATTTAATAAATAAAGGTAACACACAAAATGTTAAAAAAACGCCCCTTTGGACGTAATTTAAAATCTGAAACCTTTCAGATTTTTTTTTATTTTATATTTTCGGGATTAAAACATTTATTAATAAAATTTTTATTAACATACAGTTATTTTTAAGTTCTTTTATTATATTATTTTCTTAATTTATGCGAAAATAATGCTGATAGTAAAAAAAGCTAAAGCAGTATTCTAAAATTTAATATATAGCCAGCAGATAAAACCAATTTTAGAAAAGATTAGTTAACTTGCTTTAAATCAAAATTTAAAAAAATATATTTTTGTACTATTAAATAGTTAAGACGAAGCACGGGCACACAGTCTTTCATTAACCGTTTCTCCTGGGTATTGATTGTGCTTATCTGATAAGAGCAGTTATAGTAATCACGTTTACTGAAAATTTTGATTAAACGTTTAAAAATGACCACCTCCGAATGTACTATATATTCCGATTACAACTAGCCCATAAGCTCCCTTATCTGGTCATTTCAGCATTCTTCATTACATTATTTGATTGCATTTCATAAATCTGTTCTGTTTTAAAATGCAGAAATGTATTTAACTGCTGTTTGTGGCAGTAAATCTGTAGAGACATTAGGTTATTACGAAGCAGGAGACATGAAAGATGAGCAACGCATTCGCCAGGAATCGAACCACGGACCTGTCGGTTACGCGTCGAACATGCAGACCCTTAGACCAGGAAGGCATGCGAAGAAGGCGGGAGAAATACCTTACAAATCTACCAATAATTCTACTACTAAAATATTCGTTTAGGATAGGAATGTCTGATTATGCTTTGTAGCATCTTAGTTAACGTTCTCTACATTACTGTTCTACGTACGAACTGATGACGAAGTATCCAAGACATATACCTCCTTTTTCTATGAAACCAAACTGATATCTCTGTTGTGTTTATTATATATGTATTATGTATGAAATGTGTTTTTCTATCTCGCTCTGAATATGAAAAGGGGAAATGAAAAGGAAATAATCTAAAAAGGCTATCTTAAAATAAAAAATTCCTATTTAATCCCAGTTACTATAACGATTTAATTATTAACCACACGCAATACAATCTGAAAATACAAAAAAAATTAAGGCTTGTTTGTGTAAAAAGGATAATATGTACAGAATTATTTTAGAACTTCAGATTTAAAGAAAGTAAAAAAATATGACACATTTAGTTCATAAGTCCCTAAATAAATGGAATTTATACTTAACTTATGAATTAACAAGCATTAATTTCTACTGAAAATTAACTGCAACATATCTGAAAGTATGTTCTTTGGTTAATTAGAATTTTTTTACAGGAAACAAAATGACTGTTATTCTAGAATGGATTTGTAATAATATTAGCATTTACGAAATTTATGAGCAGCGTCTCGATGCATCTCACGGGCTTCATATTTCATGTTCATCAAGAAATCTTCCCAATCTTAGAGGCAGCGAAACGGGAAAGTTGGCTGACAACATAGGCGCATATGTATTTTAGAATGGAGTGAATAAAGCATGTATTTTGGAAATTGAGTTCACCAACATGAGAAAACATTGCCGTTTAGTAAATACATTTAAAATTCAAAATATCTGCTTAATTAAATTTGACTTTTAGTGTCAGAATCCTGCTAAAAATTTCACTAATACCCCAACTGCTACTTTAGAAATGGCACATAATTATTCTATATACAAGATACCCAAAATATCAAACTTTGGGTTTTTAAGTGATGCCCCTGATTTTATGCAGTAATATAAAAACCTTCTAGACAGAAAGGTCTAAAAGGTTGATGCCAGTCCTATTTTTATTGACACAGAGCACTGGTCCAGCCAGCTTACGTTTGTACTAACCC
>KK113242.1:219540-245070 GCA_000611955.2 Stegodyphus mimosarum
TAAATCTGCTGCATTTAAAATGATATTAATTATAACTACTTATGGAAATTTTTAGTTCTTGTGTATATGATTCGAGATAACTCGAAAACACATTAGAAGAAAATTAGTTCTACTGTATTTCGAACTAACCGGATTGCTATTACCAAAAATTCTAAATGTGAAAAAATAAATCTATACACATAAGATTATGTTTATCTCAATGATATCACATCCATAATTTTACACTAAAAAGTAGAATAGGAAAGTTGGAAGAAAGCTGAAAGCGTGTACCCTTTCGTTTCCATAATTTAACCAGGTTCTCAAATGATTAGAATATTTCCAGCAGCATTTCAGAAGATATCCTCTTTAAAACTGTGCGAAACAAAAAATGATATTTTTCTGTAATAGCTACATGCAATCGACGCTATACAGACATCAACTCGAAGTGTCTTCTATTGCAGTGCAGACAAGAAAAAATTTACCCAAACTGAGGATCGACGTTTAAATTACTTAAGGCTATGTATTCATGTATTCAAACATATTATCGTCTACATGCAGTATTAAAAAAACGCAGAGGACATTTTCACTAGTTCAAACACATAAAAGAGTACTAGTGCCTTGGTTTTCCGATTAGAACGGATTCAGGCAGCAATCATCAGACACCAATTCATCAGACGTTAAACTGAAGACTGTAGGGATTTATATTTATTTTAAATAACCAATTAAATTTAATTTTACGTTCTTTTCTATAAGCCTTCATTCCCCTAATTGTCAGTGTCACAATATTTAAATCTGATAGCTCGCGTGAAGTAATGCAAATTCTACCTTGAGGAGAAAAGGTTTAAATACTGAGTTCTAGATGGGAAAGGTAGAGAGTTTGGGAGAACACTGTACTTTTTGTAACGCGAGCTTCTGCTTTGCCTTTATTGCTGGTTAACATGGCGTACGGCTATTACTTTGCTGGCACTAGATTTTTTCAACGCTGTGTTAGGAAACAGGATAGTCTGAGCCCTGTAGCGTAATTCTACGACTAGTTAATATCTTCAAATCTTTAGTTAGTTCTTTGACTTCAGTTACCGCCTAAGCAGAGGCGTAGTGTGTTAGCATCGAAATGACGCATTGTAAATTTTTAAAATGTGTTTTAAAGGGTACTTTTAACTCTTCTCCTTTGTAGTTCCTACAAGAATTTACGACACGTTCAGTTATCACTTAGAAGATAAACAAGTAGACCCTACAAGTTCTTTGCGAAAGGGAATGAAAATCAAACATCTACGCAATAAATATCATAAATATTTTACTTTCCTCCAACATACAAAATGCAAACACAACATAGAATTACATCGTTAGAATACAGTTATAATAAAATTAATCGCGTGTTGCCACATCTCTGAAATAAAATCATAAAAAAAATTAGTTTTCTTAAAAGTAGAAATAAATCATTTTTCGTGTTTTAGGAATAACAGTGTGAAGTCCCTCTCCCTAGCGGAAGAGAGTCCTACAAGACTTACGAGTAAGGAAACATGCAAAAGGTATTATAATAGTGATATGAGCACCATGTTGCTGACGATATTATGACAGATGAAGTTACTAACTAAAAATCATAACGGAAAAATGCCATCTTAAAGTAACATTTTTATTTTGTTCTGTCATGCAGTTAAAAAATGCCCCTTTTTCAGATGATAGTACCAGGTTTCATCGAAGCAAAGAGATAGAAGATTCCTTGAAGCCTGAAACTATCAGACAATGGAATGGCTAACACGATTCCTTCACAGACGGACGCACTATGGAAGTAAACGAGCAATGCTTAATCCATGCTCTAAACAAAGAATGCAATAGTATTTGCTAAAAATTCTTAAATCACTTGGTAATAATTCTGTTGTGACATTACTGCCTGACAGTATGATATAGAAATACTCGTACTTCGACATCGGAAGTCATATTGCTTAGACACGTACAAGTACTTTTACTGAAAGCTCAACACTAGTGTAGAATATTTCCGCAAAAGGAATCTCTATTATAAATATATTTGGGAACAACAAATAACACAAACTTGGATTTGCAACTTAAGAGGAATAGCTCTTAAGATACTCTTAGTTCTCAAGTTATAGTTGGCACTTAAGTTTAATTATTTTTAAAGGCATAATAATGATAAATAAATTCATCAGTCTTAATTCCTCAGCAATAATTTAGCGTCTTGACATATCGTTTCGTAATACCGAAAAATACAAACTGTTATCAAATTAAATTTTATTTTTATCTTTCAATGATTCTTTATCGGTTTCTCTACGTATAAATAAATTTTACTTTTACCTTTCAATCATTCTTTATCGGTTTCTCTACGTATAAATAAATTTTATTTTTATATTTCAATCATTCTTCATCGGTTTCTGTACGTATAAATAAATTTTATTTTTATTTTTTAATCATTGTTCATCGGTTTCTCTACGTATAAATAAATTTTATTTTTATCTTTCAATCATTCTTTATCGGTTTCTGTACGTATCCACTGCAAATAAAAGAAAATAATATAAATGTTCTTTAACCACGCACTTGAGAAAATGTGCTACGAATAAGTTAGAATATAAAAATGCAACGACTAAGCAGGTAGTTCTAGCAAAACCCAGTCTTTAAAGAAGCGAAATTTACAAACAAAAGCATGAAATGAAAGTAACAAAGACTTTATCTTTGTTTACTTCATTTAATTTTTTATTTACATTTTTTAGATATTTTCATAATGTATGTATTATTATTTTCACATTTATATACATTAAATTAAAATAAATTATTAAAATTAACTGAAATCTTTACAAATTAGGCCACAGACTATGAAGTGACACAAGTAAGAAGTAAACATATATATATAAATAAATATAATACTGCTTCCAGATGAAAGTGTAAATACATAACACGCGTAAAGTTAAATTGGTAAGAAACCAATTCCTTGTGCATGAATACAAAAATTACCAAGAAATAATTTTAAGCAAATTTACACTATAGGATTTGTCTAGTTATTGTTCCTTGAGGTATAAGAGAAGTTGATTACATAATTTAAGGTATTGATATAATTTCATATGATAATAGAAAAAATGTTTTAGACAAATAAAGTTTCTAGCAGAATATTTAAAATAACATAATCATAAAATTTTTATAAGCAATTATTAAACCTGTTAATATATTTTTTTTACCAATGGCGAGATGAAAGTTCCATGAGTATGACTATTGTTAGACGAGAGGTTTTATACCAAAAATATGCCATCCATACATTAAATTAACAAATTGATCATTAAACCCCTTATCAGAAGTATTTATAAACTTGAGCTGCATGATTTGTCCCCTTGATTCTGTTTTTTTATTGAGACTGCTAAGATGATATATCTGCTGACATACCTATTGAATGTTGAGCCTTTTAATCAGTAGTTGATCAAGGCTGATGAACAGAGAAAAGGGACATGCTTTGTTAGTTCTAAGAGACTTCAATTTAATTTCTTCCACCGACTGAGCAGTTGGTCCACTTGGAATCTGAAATTTATCAGCTTCCATTCCGGAGACATATCCTCTGGGATCTGTCTTTATAGGAAAGACCAACGAAAGTAGAATGCAATGGGTAAAGACATCCATGCATCTAAAAGCATTCTGGTTTCACTGTTCAACTTTTAAACTGAAGGAAGTAGTGCTTATACTGTTCTTTTGGTTAAAAAACAGGGCTGTCGTTTTGGGGGCCTCGAAATACTATACTGTTTCAAACATACTAATGTACTCATTTGAAAACAGATAAATAGATACATGACAATATACTATTACAGATATAAAATAATATAATACTGTAAGTGCTAAAAGACTAAAAATTATAATATGGAATCAAAAATTAAAGAACAAGTAAAATGTATAATAATATGGAGTTGAATTTGTATACTATGAGCTCTTGCAATAGGAGAGGAGATTGAACAGCCATTGTGAGGAAATCATTGAATTAGATTCCGGCGACTTATATGACTTGCACAGTTAATAACCATGCAAAAGCTATTCTGTTAAACATAAGAGAGCTATGATATAGATAATTTATTTTTTAATTTTAATATTATATGCACATGCATGGGCACATACATTAGCTACAATTAGGAACTATGTTACATAAAAATAATAACTTCAGTGTAATAGGTTAAAACTTGCTTGGGAAAATTTGCAAATAACTTCGAAAAGAATATTTAAGTAAATGAATTTCCTGAGAAAACTTGAGGTATAATTTATATTTACCAAAAACTTTATTATGATTTCCAGTGAAAATATTTTGTAAAGAAAATTTAACAGAAATCTGTTGTGTTTTAATTTCAATATTAACTTCGAAAATATTCTATATCGCCGCAAAATATCTTAATTCCTTTGCGTCTTTGAAACTATTTCTGTAATTTTAAAAGAAGTGCAGACAGCTCTATAATAGGTTTGTTCAAGAGAAAATCAAATTTTTAATACAATCTCAAGTAAGTGAATTATACAAAAGATCCTTCTTTGA
Organism: Stegodyphus mimosarum; assembly: GCA_000611955.2. NCBI lineage: Eukaryota > Metazoa > Arthropoda > Arachnida > Araneae > Eresidae > Stegodyphus > Stegodyphus mimosarum. The sequence goes on from KK113242.1 coordinate 224,030, forward strand.
AGACACATATCATATTCTTATTTATAACTACGATATAATAGTTGTCATTTACTGATATATTTATAGACAGGTGGTGCTGTAAAATAATATGTGCTTGCTTTTCCATAGTTGTATTTAAAATGCATACCTTTACTTCACCAAGGACGACATGACAGTAATTTTTTTTTAATGTCATTAGAACAGATGGTAGGAATTCATTGGAGACTTATAAAATGCACATATTTTAAGTATCATGCTTCACAAATCACTGAAGTTTTTGAAAGATGACTTCAATAACGTTTGCTTTTCTCCTGGCAGCAGTAATTGTTGTCAGCGGTAAAGTTCTAGGCCCAAGAACTAATACCAAAAGATTCCCCTTTAGCAAAAGATCGGAAGTTTTAGCAAGAGAAGATCTACCAGAAGGTAAATGTGTTTTATACATTTGAATTTTCCATCATATATTATACTGCTTCTGACTTACTTCATTGTTTTAGTTTGAAAATAAATGCCTACAAGAAAAAACAATTACAAATAATATTTACCTAAAATGTAATAATTTTTTTTTCATGTTAATTTAGAGAATTTTGTTTAATCTCTTATAATATTAGTGTCATTGAATATATAGGTAATTTAACTTTAACGTTTAGAAAAATAATCTTAATTCTGAAATTTCATAAGAAAATACAACATTAATTTCTTTACAAATTTCTGTTTTTTTGTTCCTAAGACACTGCTCCTATTGGAAAAATGATTAATTTCAGCAAGATTTAAAAATGCAGATATTAACAAAACATCGCATTCTTATTAACAATATTAACTTAAAGCAGTAAATTATTTATCGCGAGGTGGTAATAGACAAAACCATCAGTCATTTATTCATGTTATCAACAAGAATTTTGACCAAGCGTGCACCACAGACGGCGAAAAGGGCCATCGCATATATAAAACCACTGAGGGCATTGCATCTATAAAACCAGTACAAGAGCTAAGCTACAGCAGACAGCCTCTGTTAACAACTAGATTGTCCAGGACTGCGACAGGAAAGAAAGTTACATCTGTAAGATAGTAAGTAGTGATGCTGTTATTCCACACTGAATAGCACCTCCAGTTTCTAGTGCTAACTCTTCTGTTTATTAGTGAATGTCTTATTTTGGCTCTTTCAGCAATATATTTTTAAATTAAAAAGCAGATACAAAACCTTTCGTGTTCCACGAGGCTGACAGATGTAAGTAAATGACTCGCAGCACAAGGAATTCAACAATGAAAATATGAAATCCAGATCTGAAGAGAGCAAAGAAAAATATATATAGATATATATAAAATACAAATATACTATTTTAATAAAAATATTAAATATACCATGAAAAATTAAACTATGTTAATACTCCTATAAAAGAAAATAAACCAACTTAAAATAATACAATAATAATAAAAATGAAATAAGCAAAGCATCATCAGCAGACCTTTGACGAGTAAATCCAAACTGATTTTCACTCAAAAGACCAGAACAACCGAAATGATAGTTAAGTCTATTTACACAAAGTTTCTCAAGATACTTGCCTATACATGGAAGTAAATTAATGCAACGAATGTTATCAATATGCCCCTTCGAAATCTCAGCACTTTTAGGAATAAGAAGAACCCTGGCTCTCTTCCAGCATCGTAGGAAAATGCTAAGCTTGAAACACACATTAAACAAGAGGGGCAACTAATCCGAAAATTTTTAATCATTTCATTAGTAATCGTATATGGACCGGGAGACGTATTCGAACTTAAGGTGCCAATCACGCAATTAACTTCTGTGGCAGATAAAGACACATTATATTCGGCATCATATGCCAGATCAGTCTCACAATTCAAAGATCGATGAAAATGAGTATCATGTACGAGAGAGTCACGAGGAAACGACTTCTGTATGAAAGAGACAATTGTAGCCTTAAACGATGAAGTAAAGCGACCAGGAGAAATTTCAATCCTTGAAATTTCAAGCTTTCTAACAAAATTAGTCTCAACTCCACATCTTTTTCCAAACATTCTATACGGTTACATCCGAAAGAAACTCTTTCTATGATTTTAATTTACTTTTTACATGTTTAAAATTATACTTTAGCCTAATTTGAAGCCTAATTTAAATTTCTCTCAAAAATGAATATATTGTCTTTCGATACCGTCTTCTAGCAGCATTTAACTGCCTTCGCATGCAAGATAATTCAGCCGACCACCAGTGAACCCTATGAAAACTACAGCTTTTCAAAGGAATAGACTTTTCTGCAGCAAAACAATCAAATCTTGCAGTTCCTGGACACATAACTCTAAGATATCAGGTCTTGTAAAATTTTCAATAGATTCTAAAATATGCATGCCTGCATTAGCAAAAAGATTATGAAAATAACTCCAATTCTCTCTTTTAATATTAAAGAAATTTGCATCTTTAGTAACATTCAAAGGATAGTTGCCACTGGGAGTTTTCACTTCAAAAGAAATCATTCTATGATCAGATAACAAGTCATAATCGGGAATATGCAATATTCCAACACGCTGCAAAAGATCCTGTCCAAAAACAGTCACATCAATATCACTGCTTCCTTCAGTCGCGCGGAAAGTGGGTCATAACTCCTTGAGTCGCGCAAAAGTGGGTGATTGATCACAAAAAGCTGCCACATGCTGAAGAATTCTCTCAATATGGTGTCAGTCTTCCTGGTGTCAGTCACAGGGCTAAACCAAACATCAGAATTACTATAGCCTCCATGCCCCAAATAAGGCGCTTTAAGACTTTATTCGAAAACATATTGTCTATTTTACACAGACCAGCATGAATATTAATAGAAGGCTGAAAATAGTAACACAAAAAAGTGAATTCACATCCTTTAAAAGAAATTTCAACAATGAGAGCAATTTAGTCACAATTCTGAAAATCAAAAAAGGTGATAATCGAGCTATTTCTTACAATAATTGCAGACTTGATATCATCAGATTTTCGGCCAAAGAAAACTCTGTAAGAATTTGGAAAACCAAGAAGCTGACCTTTAAAACAATACGGCTCTTGAACAAGTGCAATATCAATATTATTACTTTCAAGGTTTAAAAAAGGAGCTGAGTAGACCTTTTTGATTTATGCAGATAACGTTGAACAAAAACTAAGACAGTCTTTAAACATTTTAGCTACAATCGAGCAATCATTCATTATCTCATAAAAATGTAACAAGCGCAACAGCAGCTAGAGAAAGGTGTATGTTTAACTAGAAGAGAAAGATGCAACAGCTAGAGAAAGATGGTGTTTATCTTTTTTAGCTTGACTTTTAAACTTTTTATTATACCCTATACTGTTCACACAAACCTGTTCATTAGGAGTTTGACACTGTGAATTTTTATGTTCACCTGAGCAAAAACTGTAAGACAAATTATTTCTACATTTTGTAGCTCTGTGGTTATACTCGAGGCATAAAAAGCACCTATTAATAAAGTCTTCAACATTGCGTGTATTCCGCAACAATCTCAAAGTCTCCAAGGCAAGCATGTGTTTCCGTATTTTCGGTTGCATCTCAATAACAACAGATCGTACGTGTTGAAATTGCTTCAAAGCAAAACAGAATCTTGATTCGTTTAAACATTCTTTTAATTCAGAAACCTCTGGATTTTGCTCCTGTTCAGCGTCTAATATTTCAGAATTTTTTACATCATTAGGAATATTTTTAATTAAAAGGGGTTCCCTACAATTGGTTCCCTTAGGAACAATTGGTTTCAAAACAGCTTAATTCTTCTCGATACTAGCAGATAATTTATTTCTATCACTTTCTGAAGCACAATTAATCAAGACTCGATTTTCACTAGTATTTTTAATGTATCGAATCCCAGTTTTTTTTACCAATTTGAGTCTTAAAATCTTTTTAACATCATCCGATTTATGATTCCCAGCGGCAATAATAAGGAACACTTCAATGCATTTTGTTTATTATCCTTTAAGGCCACAGATGGCGCTACTGACCAGCTGCAAGACTTTTCTGAATATGATCAGTCAGAATTTCGTTATGTTTAAGCAAGAATAAAGTTCTGCACATTTTAACTCAGTTTTATACGGGGTTACTTCGAGTAAAATATACCCGTACAAGCCACAAACTCCAAGACCTCCGAGCCACAAGGGTATTGGTCCACTGATATCCTTACCTATGAACCACGTACATTACAACGATTTCACCTGATGTTAATTACGAGTCCATGCAATTTACAATTTACAATACAATATCGCCACAAAGTGGGCAAAACAATATGCAGCACTACGGCCGCCATTAGATTAAAAGGCTCTTGAAGAGGGCCTTGTTAGAGTTAGCATAGTGAAAATGCAGTTGATCTCGCGTTTATGCTAAGAGTTGAAACTGGGATATTATGTAGGATTTGGAGAAAAAAATATTGCAATTTCTTGCAAACTCTTAGAAGGTATGAAGACGAAATCCTTCTTTATTTGCTATATTTTCGTTATTCATGTCCCACTAATTAATACCTATTCCATCATCTTGATGGCGTCTTAGGCATACTAAGCATTTGATGATAACAAAAGAGGTCCAACATGCAACGGACAATTTCTTCGCATCACTTTATAACTTCTTTTGCCAAGAAATCTAGGTTCTCACAGAACGATCACAGAAGTGCGTGAAGTATAAGAAAGATTGCTTTGATTAAGCAAGTGATTACATAGGAGTTGAAGGCGATCCCAATCACTTTGTAGCTGAGTAGCGCATGGAAAAAGATCAAATAATAAAAAATAGCAGTTCATTTAAGCTGCATTAGTTCCGTATAGTAAGTTTTAAATACGATCCTACATTGCTGAATAATTAAATTCAGCTTTTTTTCATAAAATATCCGCTAACTTATCAAAGTTCCAATTAAATTAACATTCTAATTCATTAAAATGTTCGACTAGACTTTTTATTCTTTAAATCATTCCAAATGATTTTAAACTTGACAAAATAGGTATTCTCTTTCGCTATTGTTACATGTTATGTTATGATGTCATACTTAAAAGAGGAAATATCCAATATTAATTAATGATGAAAATTACCATGTGTGCCCAATGTTAACGTCATTCATCTTAAATTAAAAATAAATATATTGCGTGGTGCAGAATTTAATCATACAGTTTTAAAGTTATGATATATGACTTCTTCTTTTATCCTATTGCTAGCAAACTAGTACAGCAACTGTACTTACTCCTTACGTGTAAAGTGCAAATATTAAAACTTCACGACTTATAGATTTATACATGTGAATCACTTTATTTTCAGCAGTTACTAAATTAATTATCGTGATTTTGTAAAATCTTCCAAAGAGACAAAACTGATTCCACCATCATTTTACAGTCCTTGAGAGTTCTACCATAACCAGATTATTCGCTTACAATCATGAGGCACGTGGCTATTCTGAAAAATCTACTTAAATAAACTATTGGTAAAATATTGAGCACAGAAAAATCACTACTGCTGATTGTTCTTGAATCTATGCAGATTGTTTTGTACGTTTGTAGAATATACTTGAACTTAGGCCTAATCTATATCTAAGTAGCACATGGCAGAAAATAGTAGAGCAAACACACAAAATAGAAGGGCGAATTCTTAACAAAAACACATTGCTCACTGATGAATGAAGATGAAGTTAATCGAAGATCATTCTAAGTGTTTTCGAGCTCACTGTTTCCTTTATTATACCACTAAAACTGCCAACTTGAAGACTTTCACTATACCATCACTGCGGCTACAGCACGAGGAATCATAGCGGGAAGAATAAGGCCGAAGCTTCCTTTCCTTTGCAGAACGCTGTACAGAAAGACGATGAAGAGTAATTAATCGCAGTTCAAGTATGAATGTTTGCTTCTATAAATTTCCGATATTAACACAAATGTTTTACTTCAGTAACTGTCATTTCAAGTCTGATCTGCAGTCTAAGAAGAGGATATAAATCTTCTCTTTAATATCACTTAACACATTCAAAGAAAGGGAAATAAATATATCTGGTAATCCAGTAATATTCACTCTAAAAGTACTGTAGATCATTATGAAAACTAAAAGTTCTGATATAAGTTTTCATAGAGGTTAAAAACTTTGATTTGAATATTCACACTATTTAGCTATTCGTTGAAAAAGCTGAAATTCTCCGAAGGTATCTATTTAGTCCGATCATTGAGACTGCGGAATTTTCACGAAGCTGAGATTTAAATAAAAATTCCTTTTGAGTAACCGAAGCTTCAATATGGGTTATCATAAAGTTTAGCTTTTTGACTTCGAAAACGCTTCAGAGGCTGCGGAAAACAAGAACACCTTTAGCACTGAGGAAAGTCGTACACAGCCACCCCTGCCCAGGCAACTGCTTCTGATCTGTTTCTTGTTCCATTTTCACAAAGCAAACCTCTCTTTCTTTTACTTGTTAAAGTTTCTAAGCGGCCGCAGTATCCAAAGTTATCATTTTCTAAGTTCCGAATAATATCCATTTCTGATATTCAATCTGTTCATTCTAATTTTGTCTGTTAGTTCAAAATATCAATAAAATTTAGCTTGGAACAGCTTTAGATATAGAAACAGAGATTTTTGAACTTTTCTGAAATTGTCTTGCTCGTACGAATCTTGCCGAAAGCAAATTTTTCGAGGTAAATAAATACCTTTGAAAATTTACCAAATTGTATGCCTTCCTCAATTTCAGCTGAAATTATCCACGCAGAATTTTGTCAGAAAGTTCGCAATTCAGCTTATATATAACCTGAAAAATTTACTTCAAATAATATGGATAATTTTTCGGGAATTGCTCTTTAGTCGTGTAGTTTAGCATTCAAAACACGCTTTTGCAAAAGTGACCATTGACCATGTGAACCTTTCAAAACAGAATGAACCGACAAACTCATTATTTGGAGCAAAATATATTTACCATTGCTTATTGATTATTTTCCCTTATTTGCCACAATGTTATTATCTGTTGACCACCAGGTAAATTAAAAAGAAAAATTCCCTCAAACAGCTCCAATAATCAGTATATTTATGGTATAGGTATTGTAACAATTCTTTCTTGAAATTGAGGACAAATTATTTTTATACGTATCATTAACATTTTAATAAACTATATACACGATGAAATAAATCTAGTTGGTGTATAAAAGTATAATCGGAAACCTACCTCATGCTTCTATTCGATTAATATTAAAATATTAATTGAATAGAAGCATGAGGTAGGTTTTCTGATATGTTTTCTTTTTTATTTAAAATGTTTCTTTGGAAGGGAACAGTTACATCAGTATCATAAAATTGCAGTAACTAGTAAGCGTTAAGTAATATTTAACCATAAAATATTAGAACAATCTCAACGAAAGTGACTGGTCACAGACCATTTTTCCATTCAATGAAGAATAAGCAGAATAAAGTCAGTGAAATATTCAGTGAAATGGAAGCTAAAAATTCAGTCAGAGAAAAATACTTTTCTTCAGTGAAAAATATACACTATTCATAGTCCTTAGTACACAATATTCGTAGTTAGGTTGGCTCAAGATGGTAGTTCACTCTTTGCTAAGAAATGTCTAATGCAGTGTATGCTTATTTTATAGAATTACGAAGAGAACTGGAAAGAGAGGATTTCTGTGAAGAAATATTGGGCTGTTTCAGCAACTCAGAGCCTTACAACCAGCCAAGCAGCGAAAGACCTTCGAGTATCTTATACTTACCTGATTCTGCAGCTGACATTGCAACCGAGTTTCGTCTCTTTTGCCCAGGACATACTGATGAGCCTGTGATTATTAAGACGTCTACTTTTAAGGATTGGAAAATAGCTGACAGCTGCTTCAATGCTTCTGCGAAAACAGTGTTCATTATTCACGGATTCAATGGTGGAAATGCAGAATGGCCTCTGGTTAGTATGAAATTGATACAAAAATATGTTGCATTTTCAGTTTTAAAACTCCACTATCTAAACCAAACTAATACAGGAGAATACGTTGAGGGAATCATCTGGGAATTTGCAGAAGTAACTGTAAAAGGGAAGAACAGGCAATCAACGCTGAAATTCAGGGCCGGGATGAGGATGAGGCACTTGCTTCAGGTGATCAAATAGAAGGGGCTCCAAATTAGCTATTCGATAAAAAATTTCGAAATTTATATTTAAACTTATGATTTTTAACTTTTAATTTCGGAATGCATCAGTGAATATTAAAAGAATTTTGTGTTATAAACAATCCAGCTAAACAAAGAAAAACTAATACAATTACTTTATTCTCAAAAGACATGAGTTTTCTCAGTAGTGTATATAATATTTTCTAACATTGAAATTTGTTATCGAAAGTAGCTTTAAGGAACTAATTACACTTTGTGTGACGAATTGGATAGACTAAACTTTCATAGAAAATATTATACTGCCGACATTAGTTGTTCTTTGCTGTCTCTCATTACTTTGACTTGAGCTCTTTACTTAGTCATAACAAACTTGCCAAAGTCCACTAACTGAACATAGACGGCGTCATAACTGCTGAGTTTTGCAATTTCATAAACGCCTTCTGGAATAACATCCGACGAATAAACAAGGGTGATTGAAAACAAAATGGACCATATTATTAGTTATTGCATTTTTTCTTTTTTTTCTTCTTTTTTCTTAATATTTTGCGAGTGTTTGTATGCTGTTATGTTTTCAATCATCATTTAGTATTATGTATTTATTCTTCCCCCCCACACACAAATAGGTAAATAAATAATCTTGCATTGCATGCAGAGGCGCACATTTACCGCTTTGTCTTAGATGAAAAAATATGTAGGCACGGCTCTGCTGCAATTAGATAGTTTTTTTCCCCAAATCAACTTTGATAATCACTCATTGAAAGCTGAATGAGTCTAGATTTATTCGTTGCTTCCATGTTCCGAACATGAAAATCCAGATGATGTTTGACTTCTAGAACAAAACTGCGGTACAAAGCTAAACAAACACAAAATTCGAATATATAGTCACTTCAAAATTAACGAAATAGGAAAGACTAATTTTATTTTACTTCAAATTTAAAAAAAATGTATTCTGCATTTCCTGGGACATCTTCAACAGGGCATTGGTAACTCAAAAAATGTAAAAGAAAATGACCTCGTTTTCAATTCAATTCAGAAAATTAATTAAGATTTAGAAAAATTTTAAATTAGGATACAAAATCAAATTGTACATAAATATTCAACCTTGACAAACTAGAACCAGAAAAAAGTAATAGGCTGAAATTTAAAAATAGATTAAATTATATAACGAAAATAAAGTAAAAATTATTAAAAAAAATGGAGTACAAAGGAAGAAAATTTCAAAGAATTCAGATTTTAGCGATCGCCCCAAAAAGGATCTTTTAAAGTTTATAAGGTATTTCTCCCGCCTTCTTAGCATGCATTCGTGGTGTATTGGTCAGCACGCTCGGCGCGTGGTCGAGAGGTCCGTGGTTCGAGTCCCGGCGAGGGCATTGCTCATTCTTTCCATCTCCTACTAAAAAATATCCTAATGTCTCTACAAGTTTAATATTATTTATTAGTAGAGTTTATCTACTGAGATGGCTCAAACGGAGCAGTGGAACGTTATTATAGGAAATTAGAAAAAGTGCACTTAAGACTAAGACATTACATATCTTCTGGATGTTTGGAAGTGAAAAAATGTATGACGTAATTATATGAAAACGTTTAATGTTTTTAATTTTATATATCGTGTTAATAAATTTTTAGTGTTACATATTTTGTATTTATTTACCTATTTATTTAGAATTGTAATTAAAATTGCTTTATTTTTTTGTGCAATGCAACGAGTGGCGAAAATTAAGAGAAACTACGCTGGAAAAGTAAACATGCAGGACAGCGCACATTTAATATTTAATGATAGATATCTCGTAATTGTACTGTGTTGCCCTCCAGAAAAATCGAGAAATAAATTTTACCAGTATGTTCTCGTGAATAATTAAAAAGCTTATAAAAGCTGAGTTAAAACATTTCAGCTCAGTTGCTGGTGGTTTTAAGCGAATTGTAATGTTTACTTAATGCTGTTATTGATTGTAGAGCATTCGCTGTGAGATCGAATTAGTTTCTCTGTATTTTGAATTTGAGTTTTATTTAACGCTGTAGTAGTTTTAAATGTAACTACTGTCAGATATTGCGATATTGTACGGATGTTTCTGAGGAAATATTTCTGCATTTTGTTTTCTTTCTTGTGAAAAGAATAAGTTTTATTAGATTTTTATCGACTTGTGAATTCAATCCATTACGAACCCGTACTCACACAACAGTAGAGTTTATCTACTGAGTTGGTTCAAACGGAGCAGCGGAACTTTATTATAGGAAATTAGAAAAATTATACGTAGACTAAAATGGGAACATTACGTATTTTCTGAATGTTTGGAAGTGAAAAATGTATGACATAATTCTATAAAAATGTTTAATATTTTTAATTTTATATATCATGAATTAAATGTACTTTTATTTAATCAATTCGATCAAAAAAGAAAAATCAATAATATCTTAAATACAGCAACTATTATTTTTAAATAACCTATTCTGCGAATATTAAGATCTATCTTCCTTTATCAATAACAGACATATTAAATTTGAAATATAAATGACTTATATTTCACTGAATGGCAACAGACTCAAATGGAAAGGGAAACAATACAAAATCTCATTTTGAGGATAAAAGAAATTGTCTACATTTTTGTTATGCCTACAAATAAAGATGGTAATTCGGCGAAATTAGTTTTGTCAAAGTCTTATTCCTGGCTTATCCACCCAGCCATGTCTACAGCCAAAAATTTAAAGTACCATATTCTCCTTCATCTAAGCAATATCGAAAGCTATTAAAAGTTTTCCAAATGTTTTCACCTAAACATTTGGAATCTCTACACATATATGAAAATAATACCAAAATAAAAGCAACATATTGACATGCTTCAAAATTGCAGAGTATTTTTCTCTCGTGAACTTGTATGAAACACTGTTACATAGTTATAAGCATTTAATTATATAATATCTGTATTCTGATATTTAGATAAGCAGGTGTCTAATCTACATTATTTGTCTTCTAGAGAATGAAAAATGCTCTTATAAACAAAGAAAATGCCAACGTGTTTGTCGTCGATTGGACAAACGGAGCTTCTCCATCCTGGTGGTACGGTATTTATACTTATGAAAAGGCTGTTGCTAATACTCGAATGGTTGGAGCTGACATTGGATATTTCATCCAACAACTGATGGTATGAATGTTTTTAGTTATAAATACTTTTCAAAGCTTCAAATGAATTTAAGATACTTAATAATCAACATTTTAACATCTGATATTAAATTGAGTGTAAGCTTTTAGAACTAGTCATCTCGAACTCCTTAAAGCTTTAAATAACAATCAAAGAACAATCAAACAAATACTATCAATATGAACTATCATAACAGGTAAAGAGATATACACATTTAGTTGTATTTCACTTATTTATTTTTATATCTATTATTCATATTTTCTTCAATTGTATAAGTTATTTTTCTCTATATATAATTCAATTTTCAGCATATATGTAAATGTAGCACATATATATGCTTATAGTCCTTTACCTCAGTCCGATAAGATTTTACTAAAACCACATTATGAAATTTTGCATAATGTAGAATCATTATGCTATGCATAGTAATTATTTCATTCAATATTGTCATTATTTATTTACTTACTCTTACTCGTGTTATTATTCGTATTTTATTTTTATTTATGCATGTATATATTTGCCCATCCAAATGTACATATACACTAGAATTTCAAAGAAAAAATCTGATGTGTACACCACATGACTTCCCTGTACGGAATATTAAATTATACGCAATTTTTGTTGCATTTCATTTAAAGTTATTTCCTCGAATTTCATAGAGATATATTTCTCATTCAATTAATTTAGTTCTCACTTTGCGGTAAGGCAAAAAGACATTAAACCTCAGAATATCTTAATAAAAAACTAAAAAATGCAGAAAAACATAATACAGCAAATGCAGTTAAAACAATTCACAAAATTCAGACTTAAAATTAGAGTTCCTACGCAAAAACAAGCAATTCGGCCAGCAGGCAAAAAGATATTGAAGATGCACAAACTGACTTAATTCACTATTCTGCTAAGTTTTAAATGTAAGGAAATATGGCTGCTATTGAAAACAAAATTAGGCTTAGCCGCACTTAAAACAGCTTTTAATTTGTAGATAATTCTACAACTATTGCATGCAGATTAACTAAAGGCATAAAAACCTTAGCCACTTAATCACTGTAATATTATTACAACCTAATCATTATAATTATGTTCATATTACAGCCTAATCACTATAATTAGATACATCAACGTAATCATTACAATTATGTTCATATTACAGCCTAATTATTATAATTAAGTACAACAATCTAATCATTATAATTATTTCATTCAACATTATCATTAATTTTTTATTTGTTCTTACTCATGTTATTTATTATTCATATTTGATTTTTATTTATGCTTAAATGTGTTTGTCTATCCTAATGTACATATGCACTAAAATTTAAAACAAAAATGGTACATCAACCTACTCCATAAATCTTTCATGACAGGATAGAACTGCTGCAAAATGGATAAGTACTTGAAAGTACTTTATAGGCAATAAACATAGTACGTCTTCTGCTCAGCTCCCATTTTCCTGTACTAAAAGTTGTAGAATATCTATATTCTAAAATAGATTGCAAGGTAACCCAGATATATTCTAATAACACTTATGACTCAAGACTCATACCTTATAGTTCATTTAACTATAGTTTTACTTTATTAGACTCGTGTGTTTTCAATGCTTTGTTAGGAGAGACCTATTTATTACGAGAAGGGCAAAGATGGAATGGGTTATCAGAAAAGGATCATACATAGCGACACAGATACAGTCATCATCCACAGACATTTTTAGACGTACCAGCAATTCTAGTAATTGTCAACTGACTTAATCGCATGCCATTATGGTATCATCAAAACTTGTGTAATATCTGTTGTTGATTGTAGATATGTGACATGCATGAATTTCAGGAAATGGTTTTCTCCCATGCAAATATTTTCTTAGCCGAAATGTTAGAAACGCCGCTGGTCAAACCAAGTTACTTATTTTGAGTCGTCAAGTGTCCTAAATTTCTGAACCCAAGTCAGGTGCTTAGATCTGTGTCACGCATCAGACGGTGAGGGGTACTCTGGTGAGGTATCAGTTAATAGAATCCATATAGTGGTTATAATAAGCAAAGGTTCACACGTTGAATTTTGAGACACCGGGCTTAAATTATAATAATGAGGAAGTTTTGTGCGAAGGTTGGTTTTTAAGTAAGAGCCGTGTGAAAATAAAAACGAACGAAAGAAAATTTTCAAAAAACAAATTTAGTTTTAGATTCTACATACGTTTCTCTATTTTTCAACATAATTGTCAAGTTTGTTTAGACATTTATCATACCTTAGAACTAGATTTTGAATATCCTCTTTATGGACACTTTCCGCCTGTTCCAACCAAGATAACCAAGAGGTCAAGGCCGTTTTCGCGTCCTAGACTAGATATTTCAGGAAATTCGTTTGAAAAGTGCTTATAGTGAAGCATCTGTTCCCAAGAATTTTCGCTTCAACTAAAGCCACCATATCGTTTGTGATCACAGATGAGCGAGCCGAGCGGAACTCATCATGGACGTTACCACGGCTAAGCTTTGAACCCTGTGACCCACTTACGCACTTTGTCTTCACTCATGGCAGTAGCTCCGTAAACTTCACAAATCTGCCAGTGAATGTCTATAGTAGACAGGTTTCTTGCCGACAAAAAACATACCTCTAACCGTACCTCGCACGAGGCGAGCGATTCAATAATCTTAAACATTTTAAAGATACAGAAGAGACCGTACAGGTTACCTACACAGCTGCAACTGAGCACAGTTATTTCCAAGGGATGCCGGAACACGACGCAAGCACTAGTTGCCGCCCGCGCGGCAAGTATTATTGTATACAACAAAACGGCCCTTACTTTAAAAACACGCTACGTATCTTTGACATGGGAAATGAGTTTTGTTAGATGATGGTGATATTGATATCCCTAATTTTAAACTCCTATTCTGAGATCAAAATAATAAAAATCACTTGAACAGTAAAAATATATTTTTATTCTGCAGAAAAGTTCTGAAAGATTCTATAGATGCCTCTAATTCTATGTAATTACTGGTTGTTTAATTACAGGTGGGTGCAACTAATGAAATGTGTAGGTAGCCATCTACGTAATTTGCATAGGCTCATTTATAAGTTATTATGGAAGAAAAATTATCTTTTGTAAAGAAAGTCATATGCCACTAATTCCGATACATCAATAAAATATAGCTTACATATATGCTTATCAATTAGATTTTAATCGTTGTTAGTTTCTAAGTGTTTTCTGCTTTCATATTGCATACCTTTCTCATAAATATATACTAGTTATCATAAATTAATGAAAAATCACAAAAATAGCGATAAATCTCTCAATAATAAGCCAAAATAATAACCGTGTAAAATTTGAATATGTTGCCAAGTAGCTAAGTAAAACTGAAATATGCAAATTAGTGACGCTGCACTCTGAATACGTCATCTGCGAGGAACATAAAAGTCCATGTTTAAGAGCAAGCCCACATATTGCACTGTGATAGTGACATCAGAAATATGAGACAGCCTATTCGTAACAATGACCTCCAGACATCATTTGCCTGCGGAACTACGATGCAGAGCCATTGGGAGACTAGAGGCAGGACAAAGTCAAACAGATGTGGCCAGATGGCTGAATGTCAGTCCATCTGTGGCAGTTCTTGAGAACGTTATTTGATATGGAGAGAGCCTGGAACCCGTTATCATCCGTCAAACATCCGTGAAAGAGATGCATACGGAAGATGCAGTGTCTGTGTTTGGGGCGGCATCTCTTTGAGTGGACGCACAGACCTCCATGTCTTTCCAAGGGAAACCATGATTGCTCAGGTTTATAGAGATGACATCCTTGATGCTTATGTGCGCCGATATGCCGGGGCAATAGGTGATGCTTTCCTGTTACAGGAAGACAACGCAAGACCACACAGAGCTTGCATCGTAGATGATTATCTTCAACAGGAAACAATTATGCACGTGGAGTGTCCAGCTCGATTCCCGGACTTGAATCCTATCGAGCACGTTTGGGATGCTTTAGGGAGACGTCTAGCTGTTCTCAATCAGCCCCCTCAGATCCTTGTCGCGCTTGCAACTCCTTTGCAAGAGCAATGGCTGTCGCTTCTTAAGCAACTGATAGACCACATAATTGAAAGCATTTCACATCGCTGTATGTGCTGTATTGTTTCTAAAGGCGACATATTCCGTATTGAAGGTACTTTTCCTACAGCAAACTGACACCTTCGATTTGTTCATTTTATACAAGTGCTAATTTCTATGCTACCATAATTGTCTGGTAATTTCTTTTTATGTTTTTGATACCTTACTATGTGTTGTATATTGTGGGTAAGTTTCATAAAATTCTACATGTAACGTTTTCAGTAATTGTGATGTTTGTGATGTTTCCTTAATTTATTATAACCAGTGTATATAACGTTTCAGTTTTCAGTGTATATGAATATGTATACGAAGTTCCATATATGCGTGTATGCACATGGACTTGGTTTTCATACATTCTTATATTCTTTTAATGTTAATGCTCGCCAATATTCTACAGAAGAACAAAATGAACTTCCTTTATTGAGATTACAATAACATTTGAACAGTTCACTTAAATATTTCTGAAAATCTTGTAAAATTATTTACACACTGTTAAGCGCTTGAACAGCGTTTAACCTAAACGGTGCCTAGTTAGTATACTTTGTTAAGGGGGTTGGAATGCCATT
Source organism: Stegodyphus mimosarum (assembly GCA_000611955.2). Taxonomy (NCBI): domain Eukaryota; kingdom Metazoa; phylum Arthropoda; class Arachnida; order Araneae; family Eresidae; genus Stegodyphus; species Stegodyphus mimosarum. The sequence goes on from KK113242.1 coordinate 239,882, forward strand.
ATACTGATTGGGTTTGAAGTAAAGAACACTAGGGGATAGATCCAGGAGTTCTCAAAATTTTGGCCTCATGTATCCCTTTCAACATTGCTAGTAGATCATTCCTCCTTCCTTTTCTAAACTCGGATGCATTTTTATCTAGATTCAGATGATTTGTTAACTTGTTTTATAGACCAAACTACAAAAAATATAGAAAATGTTGATAAATACGTAAGCTTAAATAAAAGTAGTTTTTTTATGTTCATAAATTAAAACAAAATTCTTAATAGCGAAATAAATTTTGAAACTATGAAACTCTTCCTAGGGGGAATTACGTTATGGTGAGAATCCAAACATACTATATTGTTATTTTGTTTTTAAGTCATTAATTTAAAAACATCAAAAAACGTAGCTGCTGTGTGACAGAATGTTTCATCAAACTATTTTTTCATATAATTCGTTAGAATTCTAAATGATATTAAAGATTAAATTTGAATTTTAACTTATCTAAAACCATACTTTAAAAAGATAACAGAAGAAAGGGTATTATTAAAACTGTATAGAAAATATTGAAGAACTGTGGTGTGAAATTTTAACCTTTAATTCATTCCTTTTTAGAATGGTACTAAACTGCATATTTTTACATCGAATACTTTCGCACACAAAAAAATCAGGTTATCATTATAAACTATTTAGTGTTATTAAGTTTTTATAACATTGTTCCTAGTTTTGTTTTCAGAAGTAATAGCTACTGGTTATCCAAAATAAATTTTTTTATATTAGCCAACCTCTCCATTGTTCAAATAAATTAAGTTCCGCAGAAATATGACAAAAAATCTGATGTATATGCCATACGAAAATTACGAAATATTAAATTATAGGCAATTTTGAAGCATTTCCTTTAAACGTATTTCGTCAAATTTCATTAGAGATATACTTTTCATTCAATTTTCTCACAAGGCAAAAGTGCATAAAATATTCAAAATATCTTGATTAAAACTTGAAAAATATAGAAAAATATAAAACACTAAATACAGTTAAAACAATTAAAAACAATTTTTACAATTAACGCTAGAATTTCTACGAAAAAACAAGCCATTCGGCCAGTACGGAAAAAGGTTGATTTTTTGTGACACAAAATTGAAAGTTTCCTTTTGGTCCCAATCGGTAAAAAGTTACTGAAAATGCAGAATCTGACCTAATTCACTATTCTGCTAAGTTTCAAATGCAAACAAATATGGCTGCTTTGCTAAAAAATTAGGTTTAGCCGAGCATAAACAACTTTTAAATTGTTGATAATTCTACAACTATTGCATGCGGAATAACTAAGGGCATGAGAACCTTAATCGGAATATAAGAACATTATAATTCAATCATTAAAAAATGCACAATTTACCAACATATAAGAATAAAGAAACCGAGCTCACTGAGTCGAGTAACAGAGTGGGTGTATATATTTCTATACTTTTGGTGCGACCGATTGCAACCAAAATGGGAACAGCGCAATTACATGTTATAACAGTCCTATATACGAAATTTCAAAGTTCTGAGACTGCTCGTTTTTGAGTTGACCGGTATGTATGCGCGAGTTCTGTGGCTATTTGCACATACATACAAAGAGTGATTTATTCTAGCCTTACGTATATATATCACGAAAAACTATCGTTAAATTGCATTTGATAGTGGTCAAAATGGATATTTTCCTTGAAATATGACATCCGGAATTTTTCTTGATTACAATACTTTGTACAAGAAAGCAAATAGAGCGCAAACTTTCCTAAAATTTCATTTAGATTTTTAAATATACAACTGATACAAATATAACTGAAAATAAAATATGACGTTTAAAGTATAGTTGATTTAAATATTTCAGGACGCCACAAAAGTCGATCCTAAAATGATTCATCTTGTTGGCCACAGTCTTGGTGCACATACCGCAGGATATGCTGGTGAATGGGTTTTGCGCAATGCAACAAAGTTAATTGGAAGAATATCAGGTAACATATCATTAAATTTTACAGTATGCTTGTTTTTATTAAAACTCTTTTGTTATCACCCAAGGTTTCTAGAAATCATTTTGTACCAGGGAATCGATGGTTCTCATTTAGGAAATTTCAGTTGTGAATGTACTATTTGTATCGAATGATACAAAATGATTTCTAGAAACCTTGGTGTCATCGAAATTTCCTTTGTTATCAGCTCAAATAGTATGTATATTCTAAATGAGGACCATCATAAACTTACTCAAGTGCTTTGGCTCAAGTGTCGCATACTTGTCAAGCGACTTTTGACTTCAAAAGCACTATATAAATTTGATGGCAAAAATACTTCGTGGCTTGCTATGACTGATAGAATTAGAATGAACTAAACACATAGTTTGATATAGTTTACATAGTTTTATATAGTTTACACATAGGGAACGCTTATAGCATTTAATTCTATCATTCGAAAAGAGAACAAAAATAATGTTTCTTACACTTCCATACTTAATTCTGTAAAGTTTAGTTTTCATCAAAAAACGTTGAAAATATGCTTATTTCATACCAAAAATATATTTTCGGATTTTGACATTTCAGCTGAGTAACTCTGACAGAATCGTAACATTTTTTATCATGAGTAACTGAGGGATTATAAAGGCGTAACTGGATATCTCTTCTTTGGATTTCTACTCTGCGAATGATCGGTTTGCTGTGTTTTAATATTTTGCTTTGTAGCAAAAATACGAGCACGTTTTACAGAGCCCTCTATGAAGGCAGGTCTTTGCCATAAGCCAATCAGTTCTAGAGGAACTTGTCACAACTATTTAACCAGCCAAATATTTTTAACGATTTCAAATTCACAGTAGTTTTCTGCAGAGGACTAAACTACAAAAATGATTAATAACGTTACTAATTTAAGAACGTTAACAAGAAATTTTCAGTTAAGGCTAAGATCGTTTATTTTTTAGAAAATTTATGTTTAATACTTGTTTCACTCTGTTTTCCTACCACCGAAATTAGTAAAACATTAAAATGTAAATACGCTCAAGCCGACATTAAAGAATCGCGCATTTGATAGCAATTTGCTTCTGTGAGTTTTTATAGTGATTCAGTGACTGTTCTTGATAGCTGCTTATAATTTTGGCTTTCAATATTGACAAACAATAATGTAGTTTTAAGAGTTTGATTATTTGTAATTTACACGTATTTGCAGGCTGTTCTGCAATATCACTGGATAACGTATTCTTTTAAACAAATATGGCTTTTTGGAGCATCAAACATAATTTTCCTCTTTTTTTGGTAAATAAAAAATGCTTTTTGGTCAAGAACCTTTCATGTTCTATTTTCAGAATCTTTTATTTTATTATTCTTTGAATCTTTCTATTTTATAAGAAACTACATATTTATGATATTCATAAAAATATCTATGTACATTATAATTAATTTTGTAAATTTTTCCTGCCTGATGCGGGATGCTTAAGGTTTGCAATGCTTGCATATAAAAATTAACTGTTATTTTATCTATACCAGCCTTAATACAGATTTATGCCCAACTTCGCATTCCAATTGCAGTGTCCTCACCATGTACTTTCTCTGACTATTACGCACCTGCTTTCAGTATTCCTTCTTTGCATTCTAAAGCCTCAAAGGACGTTGCACTAAACTCTAGTTGCTCTGCTTTATTAATTATTATTAATTATTTATTTATTTGTGTAGCATCGACGGTATTTAACAACCTGTTGAGAGCCTAACTCAGTGAAACATCTGATCTGAGATGGCATAAGGGAAAAGAAGCTGGCTCTAGTACGGCAAAAAACATGAAATTAAAACTTTAAGCTCACTTTCGGCTCCTCATTGTAAATGCATACTTTGAAACAATATGCTTCTAGCTCGTAGTTTAAAGATAATCATTCGAGACGAGACTGCTCGATATACATAACTTATCTGTCATATAAAATACAAAAATGCTTTCACAGTTAATTATCAGTTGTTTGTTTGCTATGCTTATAATTTACTGAACTAGTTGATGATTAGTAAAAACATAATTCTGCAGTTGTAGAATGTTATTCCCTTATAACTCATACTACATTCTAATAATAATATAGTTCAAATTAATTTATGCTAAGTTTTGCCTTAAGTTATTTTTATAACATCATATTTAAAAAAAAATTACCAATACATTCGAAATGAAAGTTTACAGATATGTTGAATGAAAAAAAATTTAATTAACTTCATAAAACTTTTTCAGAAAGTTTAGATTCATTCTTTTTCTTCCATTTGCATGAAAATTTGAAAACATGTGCCTTAAGAACTTGTTAGTTCTTACTAGGTACGTAATATTCTTCTAGTTATAAAGAGTTTATCCTTTTTTCAGGTCTTGATCCAGCAGGTCCATTGTTTAATGGCGTCCATGCACTTGTCCGATTAGGTAGAGAAGATGCAGAATTCGTGGACGTCATCCACACGAACCACGCACCAAATCGTTTTGAAGGTATTCATAGATGTATTTCATATCAAAAAACAAAATTCTGTTTGGGTCTTTTTTAAGAACAGATGGCTTGAATGTGAGAAATTTATTTTAGACCTTATTAACCGCGTTATCATTTCAGAAGCAATTAACTTTACTATGCAAATATTAAAATAATATACCTGTACATGAATAATAAACGTGAAAGTTCAACAACTTACAATTCTTAAAACTCCTCAAACTTTATCTAATCATCTGTCTGCATGCCATTATATATATATATATATATATATATATAGAGAGAGAGAGAGAGGGACACGCACACACACGCACAAAAAAGAAAAAAAATCAGAAAAACACCAGAAAAAAATACAATCAAAGACAAGTGAAATCCAAAAATTTCCCAATAAAGAATTTAAATTGGTTCATCAGCTAGTTTTGAACGAACAGAAGCACAAAGAATTTCCTCGGGGGAGAGATTCGATTGAATCTGATCTACCTTCTCTTGATAACGTTGATTCAGATTTTGATTGTATTCCTATTCCTATTTTTTGCTGTTTTCGAAAATCCTTCTGCTTTGGAAACAATTAGTAGATGTATTTTTATTGGGAAATTTCGTGATTTTACTGGTTTTGATTTTATTTCTTTCATTTCTTTGTGAATTAGGTACTAAATTTCTTACTTTTTATGTCTGTAATTGATTAAGTTTTCAGCAGCATATTGCAAGCAAATAACATTGGGACATTTTTGCTTTTTAAACAAATTTT
>KK113242.1:245093-381365 GCA_000611955.2 Stegodyphus mimosarum
ATATAATAGATTTCCTAAAGTTAAGCACAAAAAACAAATTAGAAATTTTATAAAGTACATTGCAATTTGCGTGGCTGAAAATTCTTTCGGTTGCAGATTACAGTTTGCAATTGTCATATGTTACACGCAACCCCATTTGACTGTTCGAAATTATGCTGGCTAGGAAATAGCTAAGATACAGCATTCTGAAGGTTTTAGGAGATTCATTTAAATGTTGATAAGAAATATTTATAATTTTAGTAGGAAAAGTTTTGATGATATTTGTATTTCCGTGGCTGAAAGAAGACGAATGGTAGATTGTGAGCGCTGAAGCAGGAGAGTCAGTCTAAGATGTCGATGTATTCTTTAGCATTGATCATTCGGTAATTTCTCAGAGGCAAGAATGATTCTAAGCATGCCAAAGAGTCGTCGGCAGATTTGTGTCCGTCAATCAAGACTCTCTTCTAAAAATCGGTATCTTATTTTAGCAGCCAAGTGGAATCGCTGAGCGATGGTCACAGCTGTTAAATCCATGGTTGCATTGTCATTTGGCAAGACAATATCTGCCAGTACTGTGCGCCGAAAGCTTCACACGACCAGGATGGAGACAACTGGCGACGTCAACATCTCAGCTAGGGCTATTAACATTAAGTGTTAGCAGCCTTCTTTGCGTATGGGACAAAATCAATTAAAATATGAGTATTAAGAAGACATTTCGGGTTAGCGGTAATTTCAATTTAGAGTAGTCTTTCTTGGCGAATAATAAGATAAATGCTATTCAGAAATTAATTACAATAAAGTTTAAAATACTCTAAACATAAAAGTTAGTGTTATAATTATAATTATTATAAAAAAATAACCGAATGGACTTTTCTTTTCTATATTTTCAATTTCAATATAAGACATTATCGATTTCCTCTTGAAATCATATTACAATTTTTATTTACAAAATGCATGTTCGTTACTGCAACTTTGTAACTAAAAAAGGCGTTATTATTATTACTTATTTTCGTTTTTTATGCATTCTTCAAGTGATGGTTCCATATGTATGTTGTGTAATTTACTTTTATATATCACACTTTATTTTTGAAGTTCAAGTGGGTTACTGAAATTATCAATAGTCACTGATCTACAAGCGGGTCCGTTTGGAGACTTGATCTAAACTGACCCAGCATCCTATTTAGGGATAAGTCAGATTGACTCTGGAAACAAAACGTACCTGTGTAAGATGTAGAGATAATCATGTTCTGACTGTTATTAAACATCACGCATTCGAAGACGGCAGGATCATGGTGGGGGTTGGAATTTACAAGGGATATCCTACTCAGCTGCACAATTTTAAAGAGGGTTCTGCCATAGCTGCGGATATCGAGATGCCCATTGCCCCACTGTGAGATTCTACGGTGTAGAGTTGATTCTAATTTCCTCTTTATGAGTAATATGACACATCCCCATCGAGACAACATGATGTATCTGAAGTACGTATGGTGTATGTGAAGGTATGTATAGTGTATGTGAAGATATGTATGGTGTATGCGAACATGGTGTATCTTAAGAGTGAGAACACTTCTTGTTGTATGAAGAAGCCACCGCATTTCTCCAGCCTTAATTCCATTGAAAATCTAAAGGTATGGAGTCCCTGCGCGTTTTTTAACCAGCCAGTTTCAGATATTTGGAAACAGCCATAAAGAAAGGATATCATTGCTTTCAGCAATGATGGTTGAACATTTCATTGAAAGTGTAGGCAGTCACTATAAAATTTGGAGGAAGGTCTGCGTTGGTCACATATTTGATTAACGTAAGTTTTGGTTACTTAAAGATCAATTTGTCAATGACCAAAATGTGACCTAATCATAAAATTTACAAAATTTAAATGCTCTTTACGTTTTTACACATAATGCTTATTTTCTTTAACGTGTGCTAATATTGTTAATTTCATACGCAATCAAATCTTTACCTTTCTATTTTTGTTGATTTGACTGTTGCGTGCTTAGAGGTTAGAAGCTAGTATACATATATATATATATATATATTAAATATATATACATAATTTATTTAAATGTAATATATAATTTAATAGAAACAAAATCATTGCTTTTGGTGTAGCATAATAGATTATATATCCAAAGAAAAGCATGCTAGGGTAATGTCAAAAAAGTATCCTAATTATTGAAATATATCACATTTATTTTCACGCGCACATTAGGAAATGAAATTTTCTAAAGCAATTTTCTCAATACAATTCAAATAAGATTCTCTTTTCTTTCAATTTCATGCATAAGATGTAGCAAATTTTGAAATTAATTCCAGTCTGAAGTTTTATATTTATTAAAATTTAACTCGTATTTCATATTAACTTCAAGTAATATATTTCGTTGTATTTTGGAAAGTATTCAGTTTCTGCTCTCCTGAAGTAAATAGTTACGATTTAGGAAATAAGATAAAATATTTGTCTGTAGAAATCTATAGACGTTCTTCACGTATAATAAATAAAACTAGAGCTTTTTCAAGTTTTCTAATGTAATTTAATATGTGCAACCTTAATGATTGGAGAAAAGAAGACTGCATCACATTTTAGTATGAAAAATGTTTTTCCCGTTTCCTTTTAGGTTATGGAATTAAAGAAACCGTAGGTCATTTTGATTTTTACCCTAATGGCGGAGAAGATCAAACTGGTTGTGTAACAGCTAGCGAAGCGTATCTTCAAATCTTCTCTTCACGTAAGTAAATTTCCTAACATGGATGGAAGAGTTGCGTGCAAGCCTTTGAAAATCACAATTTCAACTACAGTCTATTTTTGCTAAGTAAATCTATTTACCTCTTCATACTTCTTAATACTTCATACTTCTCGTCTAACATACTTCTTAAACAGGTTTCCTTTTAAATTAGTATGCTAAAGTCATCAAGAAGTTATGTACCTGAGCATTGAAATATCACTTTGGAGAGAAAATTACCTAATTATTTTTAGTGTCATCTCCGATGATAGCTACACATTTTGTCCATTTTGATTTGGCCTAGTGGATATTCTTGAAATAAAAGATGCTACCTTAGTTATTACAAACCAGTCAATCATTGCCGCTTTGAGATCGTTATCGACAGGAAATACTTATACGCACAGAAATTTATTCATGTACAGAAATTAAAAATAATCATTAAGGGTTACCCATAACTTTGCCATAAATCTTGATACAAACAGACCTCACATGAGAGCATAGAATTGATGATGGAATATGTAGAATATGATTTGGCATCTGTTCCAACTGTGAGGCAATCCAAGCAGTAAGCGAAACTGGAAATGAAGTGTTTTTTTATAAAGGCACACATTAATTCAAAATATATTATATTTAATAAATGTAAATTACTTACGTATGTATTAACCTTTTGATGGCCAACAACGAGTTCAGCTCGTATTCCAGTTAGACCCATGAAGGGAAGGGGCAAGCGAACAAAGCTTGTATTACAACTTTACAACTGACAGATCGCACGTATTTCGGAAGCAAGAATTTTTTTATCTCGAGGCCCCCGAAGGGTTTATACTTAAAATACTAATACGTTTAATATACATAGCTAAGAAAAATTATATTGGTTTGGTTTGGTTTATTCGGTTATGGCAAAACACACGAGGGGAAACTGGCTCTTATACGAGAAAAACCACGAAAACGCCCATGCACCAGTCCGTTAGCGGAATTAGAACGTCGAACCGAACTACCACTGCTCAGCGTCTTTGCTGTTTGGCAGCTGCTGGGCCGTAAATTTATACTGATTTCGCTTCATTTATATTGCAGGGATTTATATTTATTTCAAATAACCAGTTTAATTTTAATTTTAAGTTCCCCTCCTGTAAGCCATCATTCTCCTAATTGTCACTGCCAGAGTATTTAAATCTGGTAGCGCACGTGAAGTAATGCAAATTCTACCAGTGGGAGAAAAGGTTTAAATATCAATTTCTAGAAGGGAAAGTTACAGAGTCTGGGAAAACGCTGTGCTTATTGTAGCGCGAGCTGCGGCTTAACGCGCATTGCTGGATAAAAATGGCGTAACAAATTTGCTGCCACTAAATCGTCAACGGTTTGTTAGGAAACAGGATAGTCTGAGCCCTGTAGCGTAATTCTACTACTTGTTAATATCTTCAAATTTAGAGTTTAGTTCTTACTGTTTCAGTTACCGCCCAAGCAGAGGCGTAGTGTGTTAGCTTCGAGTTGACGCATTGTAAATAATTAAAGAGAGTAATAAAGGGTAGTTTTAACCCTTCTTCTGTGTAGTCACTACTGTCTAGATTTCACGCAAATTTAGACAGTAGACCTTACTATATAATAATTAATAGAGCTTTTCCCTCCTGTTTGGGTTATGCGATTTTAAATATGTCTTTACTTTTCTTTGCACTCAGCTTTTTTCTGTTAGAGTTTTAGACTATGAACCTGATGTCGAAGAGTTTCCTCTAGAAAGTATGAAATTCCTTTTCTGGGGCGGAATGTGCCACCGGTTGAGAAATGAGACGTTACTTTTATACATGTACGTATTACCAAACAGAATCCTTAACACGAATCTCTAAACTATTCATCGTCACCTGAATGTAGCAGGACAGTATTGTCAGTCCCGCATATTCTATAACCAAGTCGCATGAGTGACTGAAATGCTCAAGAATCAGCAAGGACTTGTTGTAACTGATCGCATAACTTTACTATATCAGATCTTAAGATAAAACAGAAGATGCATATTGTTATACAATCTTGCAAACTATATAAACACTGTCTGTCTACAGTGTAGGGCAAAGATGCTAACCTTAGTTGCTATTGTCGCTAGTAGTATTTAAACCGGAACTCCAAAAGTGTGAAGCCTCTAGCGGTTACTTTTATGTCAAATCATATCTCCATATTTGACGATTCGTTATTTGCTACGCTTTAGGTGTTTTCTTGCCATGTAACAGGGATATATAAAATTACTAGTGTCCCCTTCTAATGAGAATAAGTAAGCCCATTTAATAATCAGTGTCCAGTTTCATTGAAAGTAAGATATGAAGATCTTGTGATCTACGATTCTTGACTGTTACACTCAAACAAAAAACAAAAAAATATTCTTCATTTATTATTGTGTTGCAAATTTTAATCATTGTTAATCTCAAAGATATTCGGTTCATATTAGCTAGTGTTTATTGCTCTTGAGAGTTTTATTTAAGGACTGGTGTGCCCTCCGATTTTGCAGGATTTGAAAATAAAATTTATCATATCGCTGTTGTTTCAGATTTTCCGTTTTATTTGCTGTTCGATTTTGCTATTAGAGTACATTTAATGAAAAATATTTTTGCTTTAGTATACACTTCTAATCATGCTTTAGAACAAACTTTTCCCACAGCTGTAAATATATGAAATTATTACTTAGGAATATATGATGATACTAATATTAATTATTGAATACACATCTTGTAAATTATAATACGATAGTTTTTAAATTTTATGAATTATATTTATGATTCAGAAGTATTTGGAGCATTATTTAATGATAAACTTTCCTAGTTAAATACCCGCAAAATTCCAAAATAATACGTCTCCATTTCAATGCTTTATTTGATTCAACAGGAATCTTAAATCGTCTTTTAAATCATGTGCAAACTTTCCTTACAATGTTTTTATTTTAATAACCGTCTGATAATTTATGCAAGGCATACTATAATAGCAAGAAAAACCACAGCTTAAAATTGTTGGGATCTACAATGTGATGCACACTTAAAAGTTTATTTGTTTTTGGTAAATTAATTTCTTATGAGAAATTATATTTTGTATTAACTTCGAATTTTTAAATTTATTATAGTTTCATCTGATCCTCTGACGTGCAGCCACTCGAGAGCCTATGAATTATTTACTGCTAGCATAGAAGAGCCAGAGTGCAAATTCAAGTCAGTGCAGTGTGAAAATTTGGATCAAGTAGCGAGTGATACATGTGGTACATGCGAAGAGAACTGCGTTAGTATGGGTTATTACTCAGTCAATCACAAGTCTCTTGCTCAGAAGGACAGTTCCATCATCTTTCATCTTAAGACAACTGGCGAAGATCCATATTGTTTGGATAAGCAAAGCAAATAGATGTAGATTTCAAATGTGAACAAAAATCAATGAAGCAGCCTGAATTTAAAGATAAAATGAAAATATTCAGATTAACATAAATGTTTACAATAAGGTATAGTATATTCCGCCATTGGAAATTAGTGAACGATGTTATGTAGACTTGCTGTCTTAAACCATCAACTAGTAGATCTCAAATAAAACTTAAACCATCAACTTTGGCATAAATTTATTTATTTGTTTCTTACAAACACCACGTAATCTGAAAAACGGTGGCTAGCTCATGATAAAGACGGTGAAAACTCGAATTCCATCTTGGTTGAGGAGGTTAGGTTAATTGATTATGTCAGAGCAACATCGACGCCATTGAATTCCAATAGCTACTAAGTTAAGCTCCAAGCACACGCTTAAAGAATTTGCTAATTTTCATCTGCGCCGCTCCTCAGCTTAGTGATTGAAATACAGTTTGCATAATATCATAACATCAAATACATTCCAGACTTAAAGCCTCTAGGGTTCCGACAAAAAACTATTAATAATTAAAATTAAATACACAGATTGAAAATAAGCTATTAAAATCTATTATGATTTAAATGATAAAGAACATAGCTTCGCTATGGGTCGCTTCGTTTCACCATTTAAATTTTCTTGATCATTTAGATACCATTTGGAATTCTGGTACTCGAACGTTTTCATCCATGCCGTGATACACTTTAATAATTCTACCTAATTTACAGCGCATCGAAAGTAGATTCTATTCTTAATCAGGACCATATCACCAACTTTCAGATATCGCTGCAACTTTCACCACTTAAGTGTCTGCTGCAACATAGACAAATACTCATTACTCCACCGCTTTCAGAACTGATGGAATAGTCTCTACGAGTTCCTCCAGCTATCAGTATAGCTTATCTTCTCTTTAATTAGATTACAAAAGCACTCAAAGCCGCTCCTGTTATAAAGTGTCCTGGTGTTATGGCCTTTAGGTCATTGCACTCACTTGTTGCTGGTGGCTTCGGATTAAAACAAGATTCAGTTTAGGTCATTGAAAAATTCCTCGTATGTTGAAATGAACATTACTTTAAGAGGTGTTTCACGGACTTAATCCCCGCATTCCAAAGTCCTCCAAAATGAGGTGCAGAGGGTGGAATAAATGACCAAGTAATATTACCTGAAGAAATATACCCCTGAAAACTTTTCTTTAGATTTTTATTAGCTTTATAAAGTCTATGTATTTCACAAGGTTTGCCTGCACGAGTTATAAACCTATTTCTTGTCGGAAAACATGATTTTGTTGGAAGTCCTTCATCTCATTCTAAGTTTATTGCTTTCATAGTAAAACAAAGATATAGGCATATATGACATTTAAAGACTTAAACTACACTACCAATACTATATTTTTCGTTAAAAGCTACTGCAAATCATCCTCTTCATGGAAAAGCTCTACTCTGCGAAACACATAAAGGAGGTAAATCTGCCATTAACTGAGTTACATTTTGTGCTGGAAATCTACGGCAGATAACACATAAGTTTAAACATTATCTGATGATGTCTTTAGCATTCGCAATCCAAAATCTGTCATATTACAAAAATCAGTATTTGAATACCTGCTTGAAGATACGTCTCATGATAATGCTTAATAATAAAATGCATATGTACCAATCCTTAGACAAAATCATAGGATGTTTCTGATTGTCTGGAATTGTTGCATTTCTGGAAATTCTGCTTATGCGAAATTATCCGTGCAGAATATAAGGAAGAATTTAAAGATAAAAGTTTGCTTGACGTCTTCAAAGGTTGTTTAATTTTAAATAGAATAAGTCCTTCGAAAATTTATATCTTTGTACATCGCTAGCAATCATGTAAATAACTTCATGAAATCTTTCAGCAGATTAATAAATTTTTGTACGCTCTGCAGGTTACTTACTACGATTAATCTTAAATCTTATGCACCGCGCTAATACTCTACATAACTTTAATAAATTTAACTATGAAAAACACGTAGAAAATACACTAGGCTCTTCAAATTTAGAAACATTTGAAATGAAATTCCTTTTCTTTTCCTTGACACAACCTTATCCTCCAAGAGTAAACTTAAATCTTGCTGTGCATGAATTATTGTTAGGTTTAGCCACTGGAGACCTTGCATTCATATCTCGCATCGTAGAAATTCTGATGAAATTATAACCTCTGGTTCCACAGTCAGTAGTCAGCTGTCTTCAACAAACAACTTTATCATCGTGCGACAGTGCCGATTCCGTTTATTCCATTCAATTACATTTGAAAGATGCTCCTTTATTAGTAGCATTTGTATCTTGAATTTCCATGCAGAATAATTGCTGGAATTCAGTTTTGCTATTTGCATTCGACTTGAATGCAAAATTTTTTCTGTCGTCGTAAATTTACTTTCGGTTTTAATACGAAACTACAGCCTAATATAGTTTTTTTTTAAATTTATACTATGATTTTTCACTTTAGTCTCATAATCTTTTGTTGTAAATATTTCTACAACAAAGTAAGGAAAAAGAACAATATTTTCTTACCTTGTCTTCTCTCAGCATCATCATAGTTGAGTAATGCATAAAGAGGTTGTACGCGAAAATTGCAAGCGAACATACTTATTTTACACATAATAATAATAGAATAAGGTTTACTAGAATTTTCATAGTAGAAGAGTGTTCAATAATTAGTCATTGTGAGAGAATTTTATCATTGTCCTTGCATGAAGGAGTGAGAAGAAGAAGGAAAGGAAAAAAGCAAGTCACTCAATTAACTTTTTTGCAGCGCATTCAGATTAAGTCTTGTGTCGCCCTATTGACGTCTGTTCATCACTGCATACCAACAAAAAATCGTTCAAATAGATTTGAGAGCTGTCAATATGGATACTGTCGTTGAAACACGAATCCCCACAATTTTTCGCAAATACAATATTTCCTTTACTTCTACAAAGAAATAAAAATGAATGAATGGTATACTAGATCAATAATTATTAACGACGATGAATACGAATATGGTTCTGAATTAAATTTGACTTTCACAAGCCTTGAATTATAATTAGTGAAAATACTTTACAGACTGTCTAATATTTTGCATCTTATAATAACGGATACTGCACTATTCGATAACTTAATTAAACGAAGATAAGAACACGCACGCCGGAAACAGCTGTATACTTAACTTAAAAGGAGTATAAGCAGTACTATATATATAGAAATAATATTCTTGAAATATTTGTTGTTATTTGAATTTTTCTGTTTCTAATTTTTTACTCATACAATACTATAAATATTGTCACATTTGTGCTCTTACTTAAGTGATGATACAAGAGTCGAGTATGCAGATTACCTCAATTTAGGTTTAATTTAACTGCAACTCTTCGTTTAGATGATAAAGTTTCTATGAAAAAGACTCCGACCGGGTGGTGGACAGTATTTCAATGAAATGAAATCAAACTAAAGCATACGACGAATGTAATTAAATGCTTAGGATCTTAAAAACAATGGTATTAAGTAAAATATACGACTATTCTGAGCACTTGAACTCTTGTAAAGATGTTTACAAAATCAAATCATAATCTTTTCTTTCTTTTAAAAGATATAGGAATAACAATTCATCAATATAAATTGCATTCAAGCTCTAATGGAAATATTCTTTGTTTCTAAAATATTAGAATTTAATTAAACAGTGTATAAATTTGAAAGTTATACAATTTTTAATTAGTTGGAAAACACCTAATGCAATTATTTAACGCAGTTTATGTTTATTTTAATTGAACTTGCCCCAATATTTTTTTTTATTATTTTCTCGATGTTAACATAGTAGAAGAATACGAACAATTTAATAAAAGAGATTTTGTGTATGCACAAATGATATAATATGTATTGAAATATTAAATATTTAGCTTGTAACTTTGGCAGATAATTAAAATTAGGACATCCTCTAAGTCGAGGCAGTTGAAAGATTTCGAGCATTAAGCGAAACTGATAGCTGGCTGAAACCAAGTAAATGCTTGCTGTAGCAGTAACCTATTTTGATATACAATTTAACGTACGAGGTGGAGTCTTTGATACCTAATTAATAAAATTATACCATAAATGAACTTCTGCCTTTTATTAGTTATCCTCCGACCAAGTAGTACTTTGTATGTCATTTATCAGTTACGTGTCTGACCAGAGCCAAATAAGGCTCCACGTTTCTTCGAAGTGGCTTTATAAGCACTCCATTACTTATAACAACACATACCTAGGGATGCTGGTGACAGTAATTTTTGATTCAATCAATCACTTCCAAAAATGGTAGAGTTATATATTCTGAAAATTTCTTCCTTCGCAAACTGCTACGAGGAATTATTGAATCGCATTTCCTATGCAAGACGGAATATTGCTCTTTTTGAAACAGGTTTTAAAAAAAAACTTGCTTAACAGTCCAGCATTCTATGGTGAACAAAGAAACAAAATTCCAGTTTATTAGCTAGTGAATGCTTCGTCATCTGATGTACGATGATGCATGAGATTTATTGTATTCAGAGAATCAAAATTGTGCCATAAAAGCTGCAATATCGGCATTTTATTAATTTTTTTATTTGTTTTCTCTGGCTTACACACGCACCATAATTGCGTGGCAGATAAGTACGAGAATTATGTAAAAAATTACTAACTATAGTTAAGTACATTTAAAAAAATTTGCTAAACATAAACATCACAATGTGAAATTAAAACAAATTAATAACAATTAGCAGCATAACACAATATTGTAAAGAACAAAATACTAAAGGTGCAAGAGTGCAATGAAATCATCATTGCATTTATCTCTTTATTTACGGCATTTGATATTTTGATCACTATATGTTCTTGAAATATTTTCATACAGGTGTTACTTTAATATATATCACTGCATTATTACTACTATCTTTATGTATATTAAATTAAAAAGAACACAAAATCAATACATCCTCATTAAATTATAAGTCGCAATTTGAGTTGTGAATAAAAGAGAGCTTAAATGAAAAAGAAAACTAAACGGGTGTAATAATTAATACAGTGTTTCTAGTTGAAAACAAAAATAAATAAGAAAATTCGTCAGGTGAGTATAAATGCAACACTTGATGTCAAAGAAATAACATCAGGTGAGTATAAATACAACATTAGATGTCAAAGAAAATTGCATGTATGAATGTAGGCTTGTAACTACTATAACGAGGAGCTAGAGGTAAAAGTTCTGCAGACCCTAATAAACAAACAAGTTATCGCCACATCTCGAAGTACTCATAAAATACAGAAGAAAAATTGAAGTACCATTTTTATTTTAATCTTAAACTGAACATAAAGGCATAACATGTCTTACAGGCGAACTTTCCCCTACTTGTGGATATTTAACTTAACAATAACCGACAAACAATTAAATTCAAACGTTGATAACGTACTCCAGAATAATAAAAATTAAATGGACCAGAAGTAAGCGATGTCATATACACTCATGTCCATAAATTAAGGATAATGCAAAATCAGGCAAAGGAAGAGTTAGATGCAAAACAAATTTGACTTATTTGTAAAGATTATTTATTAAACAAAAGGTAAAGAGCAAAAAAACATGCTATATGTTTGATATAAAAAAATTAGCGATTTTTTCTCCCTGGAACAAATTACAAAAAACCAATATTACATGGTTGGTATGATTGTTAATACATTGTATGTCTCCCAGACGAGGCAACACAGTCCGTACAACGCTTAGGCATGCTGAGTATCAAATTATCGACCTGATTTTCGGGGATATTACACCACTAAAAAAGCAATGCCCTCCGAAGTTCCAGTAGACATGTAGGAGGAGGTTGACGGGCTGCCACTCGTCGGCCAAGCATGTCCCACACCTGCTCTACTAGATTCAGGTCCGGTGAGAATGCTGGCCAGAGTTCGGGTGATATCCTCTGATTGAAGGCATTCGCTTACGATGTTTGCACGGTGAGGACGGGCGTTGTTATCCATAAACACAAATTGTGCGCCCATGGCGCCCCGAAACAAACGTACGTGTTGTTCCAGAATGACGTCCCGATAGATTTGGCTTGCCATGGTTCCAACTTGAACATGCAGGTCAGTTCTGGAACCCAAAATAATTCCACCCCAAACGAGCACTCCTGCACCACCGCAACGGAGTCGCTCAATGATGTTTTCTTGGTGGTAACGGGTACTTGGAGCTCTCCGTATGAAAGTCCGGCGAGAATCAGACTGCAAGCTAAACCTGGACTCGTCGGAAAATACACTGTCTCTTGAAATTGTCGTACCAGTGGCTGAAGAGAGCTGACGAGACAGGTCTGAGGCTGTGCTTCGCCTGTTTCTTTTGGCAGTAACTGCCAAATACCGGTCCTCATTCGGCGTTGTAACTTTGGGGCGACCTATGCTGTAACGTCTACTCACATTACCATCATCTTGGAATTGTTGCCAAAGCCTGGAGATGACACTTTGGGCAATTCCAAATTCGTCTGATACTTTTAGTTGGGTACGCCCACATTCCAGTCGGCCGATAATTCTACCACATAAAAATCATTAAAATGCGTCCTTTGTGTCATAACTATTCGGTTATTGCACTGAAATGCTTATAAAGCGCCTGCGAACAATTTTACTTCTTTGCCTGTATTCCTTATATATCACTCTCTTACACTCTCTTCATTGTGACGTACCATCGGTGTCATCTGGTTACTTCCTGGAATTTGCATATGATTCTTGAAGATGTGTGTAGTGATTTTACAGGTGATATATTTGTTTTAGAGTTCGAATTCCGCGTGACTCCGAATTATCCTTAATTTCTGGACATGAGTGTATTTTTCAGACGCGTTACTTGAAACATCTGCTAGAGATAATGCTCCAACTGCAGTATCACTTTTAAGTGAATCACACACTTTGACTGCAATGTTACTTTAAGATAGCCGTTAAAAGAGAAAAGTAGACAATTATTTTAGGAAAAATCTGACCAAAAATTCGGAAGTGAAAATTTCATATGATAATATTCTATGGTTTTTAACTCTATCGTCTACAAAAAATAGCTTGAGTGTAAAGTTATTTTTAAAGAAGTTATAAGCATTTGAATACGCTTGTTTACCATTTTTGTGACATTTAAATGCCAGTAAAAAGGTAAACAAGTATTTGAGAAAAGTTATTTTACGTTATTTTAATTTCCGCAGCTAATACGTTTAGTAAGATATGAAGACTGAAACTTATGTAAGTTTGTTTCACTGTTCTTCCACAGATGACTCACCCAAACATTATAAATGCCCAATAGGTGTCATAGCATGTTTTTTTTTTCAAAGTAGTATTACCAAAAATAAGAACCTAAAATCCCATTCAGGGCTAAAAACCAAATTAACAGTAGATGTTTTATCAAAGAACATTGCCAATGTATCAAAGACTAGCCAGTGAGCTTTTGGCAAGATGCATATAAAACACTAACGAAAATATAAAACACTAACGAAAGTTTACATAGTGCCATTTCGAAGAACTGCCCCAAAGAAACATTTGTATCGAAAAACAGACTCGAAATAGCTGTTGTTACATCAATTAGTGACTTCAATTTTGGGTGTTAAAATACTTTAGGTGTGGAAGGGGAAAATAAAAATTCACATTCAATACCTGTTGGACAGAAGCAAGACAAACGTCGTATAGACCAAAGCTAAATGAGTTGTTTGACTGGACACAAGAAAAGAAGAATTAACAAAAAAAACTGTGTAAAGTAGCTAAACACCTAATGGAATTGTTTAAACATAATTAAAATGTAAATAAAGAAAGGGAAACATATGGTGCAGGAAGTTTTAAAGTGATTCTTAGTTTTTAAAAAAGTATTTAGTTGAATTTACTGAAAGTATTCAAGAAAATTTCTAAAATAATATCAAGTATTTCTTACCATTCTACAATTTTATTAGTAGAAAAATACTTATGCGTACGTAAAACAATGTTAAAACATTTTATATTAAATAAAAATCATGTATTAGGACATGCTGAGAAGTAAATATTAAAGATAAGCGTAAAAATATTCTTAAAATGTATTTTTCTCATAAGGAAGTTTTCGTGATTGTTACATCTTTCAAATGCTCCAAGCGATTTATTTTATGTTCAAAATTACTGTAATCTGTAATTTAAATTCCCGTTTAAATATATATATATATATGTATTAAAACTTAATATGCATTTTTGAATGCCAATTCATTGAAGGGAAAAAAGTCCAATGACAGTGTATTAAAGTGGGAAAGTTTGCGCAAAATCTAGGTATATGTCAAAGAAATATTAGTTATAAAAATATGATTTTATGCAATTCACTAATGGAGGAAGTTGCGTTTGTAATGCATCATTTTCAAAAAAAAAAAAAAAAAAAAAAAAAAAAAAAAACAGAAAAAAATGAAGTTGCATGGAGCAGAAAAAATGCATGGAGCAAGAAAAAAATAAATTGCAAGGAGCCAGAAATTTTTTTCAAAGATATTTGATATAACTATGGTAAAATATACACGCATGCAAAGTTTCATGTCTCTCTATGACAGCAATTGAAAAAACGTATTTCAACGTCCACTGTTCCCTTAAGTAAAAAGATGCTTATTTGCCTCGAAGTTACTGGTGTTTCAAAAGCTCATTTCAGTATAATCAGATAGGTGTACTTTAATTACACAAAAAATTTCAAGAGTGTATCTACAGCAGATTTTGAGATAAGGTAGATCCAAAATGGCCAAATTAACATTGTCAGTATAGGGGGTCCGAGACGCCTTAATGGAATTATGAAAACTTCCATAAATATTGCTGACTTATTTAATGAACGTACCTTGTTGAATCATATAATTCAAATCCAAAGGGTAGGTTGTGGATAAGGTTCTGAAAACGTACCAGATACTGTCGAAGAGAAATGGAAAGCAATTTTTAAGGAGTTTCAAAAGCCCGATATTTCAGGTTGCAATATTTTTTAAATGGTTGATTTTGCAATGTCTTTGCCAAAGACACGATTTTCAATTATGGGGAACATTTTGCCAGCAGAAAGGAAGAGAATTTCAGTATCTACTGCTAAACATCTGTTAAATCTTAAAAGAAAATAATTCACAACTTTCATCTTGCCAATTTTATGATGTAATAAAAACAAACAAACATTTGTGGTAAAAGTCATATCTAGTGAAAAATACTACTGGATAAATGATCTTTCAGTAAACTGTTAAGACTTTTAAATAATATCTAAAATATGTTCTGGGTTGAACCCTAAAAATATAGTAAACCTAATTTTATATAGATTATCACATTTTATATAACCGCGTAGTTAACAGTAAGATAAAGCAAAAAGAGAGCGATGAACCAAAGAGCGGCGTGGAAGCAGAGTCGAAACAAAAGAGTCGAAACAAAAGAGTCGAAGCAAAAAGAGACAGACCAAGGACCAAGGATTATCTTTTACGGATTCTCTTGTGAGGTTTCACCCTTTTATTTAATAACTTAAGTGTGGAGGAACTTAGTGAACAGCTACGCGAATAATCGCTCAAGTTCAGAAACAGAAACGTAAAACTCGAGAAAGTTTAATCATCCTTTTTTGCTCAAAATAAGAATGAACAGTCTGCCACTTTTTCAGGGCGTACCACAGAGTCTTCACTTGGGCTTAAAAGTCAGAAATAAGAACTTAACTACTGCTTAACTTAAGAGATATAGCCGAAGCTACCACAATTCTAATTAGTTAGCCCCTAAATATCGAATAAGCTAGAGAAGCTATCAACGGCCTGCAATTCTGCCGAACGTAGTAACAGCTTAGAGAGACGTGACCAAAAGGCGCTAGTCAGACACTCTGAGGCTCTCTCTCGAAGTCCGTGGAACTTCGGCTTAAATACTACTCTTACTCATTTGCATTAAATGTGATCTAAAAGCACATTGTGGTAGGAAATTGTAAGCTGAAATTAGGATAGATAGAAAAGGAGCTTTAACTTAAAAATGACTGTTAGCAACTTAAGATAAACCTCATAACCTATTGTTTAAAACCATTTACTCCCACTAGATAGAAAGCAGATAGAGAATATACTAGATAGTGAGCAGAAATAGGAAAATTACATAAAAATAGTTAAAAAGGAAAAAACAATAGGGAGCCACATGGCTCGAGAAAGATTAGGTATGGAAAAAATCATTGAAATCATAATTTTTTTACTAGTTTTAGTAATTTTTTCTATTGTATACTTTTTTGGTATTTTTAAAGTTTTTTTTGGCCCAGTACAACACTAAACCAAGAAGCAGATAGAAAAGCACTGAATGATTAACAGGCTGCTTAGTTAATAGCGCTAAAATCATAGCGCAACAAAATAACTGGAACGCCTGAAAATATCCAAGCCAGAAATAAAATCTGCAGGCAAGATAGGATTCTTAAGGCAAGATAGGCAAGATAGGCTATGGGTCCTCAGTTCCTCTTCATGGACGACAACGCTCCACCTCATTGCACAATTACTGTCGAAGAGCTGTTGGAGAGTGAAGATATTGAACACATGGATTGGTCGGCAAGGTCTCTGGATCTAAATCCCGTCAAGCATGTACGGAACTTACTAGGGAGACCCGTGGCAGCACGTAACTTATCGCCAGTAACGATTCCGAAACTGCGATTGGTGCTGCAAGAGGAACGAGCAGCAGTGTCTCAACAGGTCATTAACAACCACTTATCCAGCATGCACAAATGATGTGAAACCTGCGTAGCAGTCAGGGGAGATCATATCCCCTATTAAAGACCGGATATTTCTGGCTGGACACCCATCACAGGGATGTTTCGGCCTTCAGTCGCATTGCTCTCCATGCGACTTTTTCAAAAATGCTTCTTTTTATCCCTCTGATTTCTCTTTTAGTAAGTGTTGCTTACATTACTCATGTCCTTACGTATTGGGGATCTTACAGTATTAAGTGTGTTGCGCTTTTGTACAAAGTTATATTGAAAAAACCGTCTCGTCCTTTATTTTTGCACACCAGTGTGTTTTCTTTTGAAAGCCGAAAGTGAACTTGCCTTCTCAAACTGTAATGTTGTGTCATTGTGTGAATTTTTAATAACGTTTGCATATTTGATTAGGTTTGGAATGAACTATTTTATTGGCTGTGACATGCTTTTTGAGCCTTTAATGCAGAAAGAAGAATCATTTTATTTCAGTACCTAAATGATATTCGATTGTATAATTTAATTTGATTTAGTTTTAAACTAATTTGTAATAAAAACTATGTATTTTGGTGTATTTCAAGTTCTGCGATTTTATATTTCTTATATTGGAAGTTATTATCTGTGTTTCATGTAGGGATGTTAGGGGCTAGTTGTAACAGTTTTTGGGAAAGATTTACATTTTAAAATGTATTTACGATTCCTTAATTATATAAGTGTTGATTTTTATAGATAACTATTTAGTCATCATATGCACAGAATTAACATTCCGCAGTTTTGTTGATTGTAGTACGAGAAGTATTTTATTAAAATTATTCATTAGTTATAATTTGCTGCGGACTGATCTGGGGTAAATAATAAAATAAAAGCGACAATATTTAAGAA
Organism: Stegodyphus mimosarum; assembly: GCA_000611955.2. Classification (NCBI taxonomy): domain Eukaryota; kingdom Metazoa; phylum Arthropoda; class Arachnida; order Araneae; family Eresidae; genus Stegodyphus; species Stegodyphus mimosarum. The sequence goes on from KK113242.1 coordinate 262,646, forward strand.
ACATTTAGTGATTATTATTACTTGGTATAATGATACTGGATTATATCAAGTGATTTATAGTAAAATGAAGATAAGATTATTTATTTAATTAACATAGAAGTCAGTGATCATCAGAACTCTAATCCCTTCACACATTTAACTGGGTATACATTATGCAAATTAAGCATTGCACCCATTCTTCTTCATGAGAACAGCTGCATGCATCTCTGCAAGTTAAGCGCAACCTTTTATTTGAGAATCCGCATTTGAGTTAAAAATCGTTCTTATTTCTCCATTTTATTTCTTTACAGATTTTTCCTAAATTATTACTCTTTCCTTTATCTTTATTTTATATTTTCGTTAGTTACTATTATCTCTTCATATTCTTCTTTTAACATACTTCTTTTTTTTGTGCGTCTGCCAGAATGGCAAATTTCCTTCTGTGTTGGCCTCTGATAGATTGTTTCCGAGGTGAAGCTTTAATGACAGGTTTAATCTTTGAGGGTAAAAAGTAGATTTTCATATTTTAGGAAAGAAAACTAGTTGCGTTAGACAAAGTAAAAAGTAATTTACATGCTAGCCTTAAAAGAGAAAGTCTAACTTCATGAATTAAGATCTCGGGGCAAATTGTAACATGTTAACATGTTACAAATTGCCTCATTATATGGTTTGGATATTTTTCTTATTTTATAAAACAATAATGAGGTTAGTAAAAAGGAATAAACCAGCCTTCTGAGACTTAATATACAGTTGAAATAAATAGATAAAACTACATTAAAAATTATTAATTAACTTACCTTAAACAAAACGTAATACTAGCGGGAATGCCTGCCAGATGAGCGGGCTACGGCCAAAGAAATATTTATCCACTCGGAAAAATCAGGGAGCGAATTAGTGTGTTCAGAGATTTTAATTAACATCTCGGCTGATTAAAGTATTACGAAGATGTGAATGATCGAATTGGATTCCCACGAATATTTGAAATCCGGTTGCACGTCTCTCGAAACTGTCCCCGCTGTTCCGGAGGAGGTGATATCAGAAACAAACAGACAGACGTACAGAGATCTAAATAGCATAGATACTTTTTTTTTGCATAAACTAGTGAAAACGGAGCATGTCACACATCTCTTACTACCGCCTTTTCTTCTAGTATTGACTGTACTTACCTAGTGACAGTTATTATAAGAATCATGTTTATATGTGTTATAAGATATGTGTCGGTTCATCTTACGGACTTCGTATTTCATATTTATCAAAAACACACTTCCCAATCTTAGAGGCACCGAAACGGACAAATTGGCTGGCAACAAAAGTGCATATACACCTTTAGCTTGACAGCTAAACGAAATTCATAGTGATAGCAGGAAACAATTCTGAGAGTTTTAGATATTTATCCATGCCTTCTCGACCCTCTCTAAAGCTATCAAATTATGATGGAATAAACTCCTGGTAAGTATGTAAGACTCAGTTCCTTTTTAGTGGTGGACATAAATGGTTGGGATTCCCAACCTAAAACCTGCTACCTCGCCCTTTCTCTGAGAGCATACGCAGAGGATATTCTTCGAACTTTGCCAGAAAACTCGAGGCTAGATTTTGAAGTTTATCCGGGACGTTGGAGTTCTTCTTTGGCGACATGTGTTTAAGAGACTATAGCAGGCTTCCATTAAAATCTCGCCATCAGGAGCCCATGGAAACACTACAGGAGCTCTCATGAATGTTAAAGGGCTGTCTTATCTCACCTTTTTTGACTGACTGAGGGATAGAATTTCCTTACCTTAAGGTTAACGAAAACAATCCTCTAAAAGCATTGCATATGACGGAAGGTTTCGTCTTAAATACCATTTGATAGAAAAGGAAAATGCAACTTCTTTACCCCATCTTTTACGGTTTCTACATTTAAATCTTCCCTTTGGGGCAGACACGTTATCTTCACAAAATGGTATAAAAATGTTTATGAAATGCTTCTAATCATTACCGAGCATTAAAAGTCTTTCAGTGGAAAGGAATCTGCAAGTGTAGACTGGAGAAAAAGCAAGGAAAGCATTAATCATGCTTGCAAACTGAAGGTACAGATCGACTAAACTGGCAAAGTATAAGCTGTTTTCTGCCTAGAAACGTAAATTTTAAAATTTGAATAAATCACGGGAAGGAGCATTTTTCAATTTTTGTGAGGAACTAATAAAAAGAACAAATGTCTCAAAGAAGAGCAAAAAAGACAGAAAATTGAGAGATGTCGAAATTGCTTTTCTAGAACAGTCTCAAGCTAAAAAGCTAATGAAAAAAAAATTCTCTTTCATTAATTTCCGAAATGCTAGGTGAGAATTTTATGCTAACTGGCATAAAGCTCTCAAACTGAAGAACGTGAAATTTAAACTTTCTTATCAGAAATTGTATAGTAAGAAGGAGGAAGAATATCATCATGCAACTGAGAACCTGATAAATTTGGATTGGGCTGTTAAATGAATACAAGCCACACGAAATTAATAACAGACGAAACTAAACTGCGTTACAGAACATCATTTGACTGTATATTAAGATTTAAAAGTGGAACAGAAGTTGGTTTAAGAAAGAAAATAAGTTATTGTCTTATTAACGTGCAATATTGAGAATAGAACAGTATTGCTTATTGGCAAAAGCAGAAAACCTAGATATTTTAGATATTTGAAAGGAGAAAATTTAATTCTAACCTACCATACCTGTAGCAACAAAAATCATCAATCTTATCTTCACTAACTTTCTTTTGAAGCCAGACAGCGATGTAAAATGTGAAAATATTACTAACTGACTTACTGCGACTTCACAGTTAGTGAGCACTGACTTACTCAGTGCTGACTAATTGTGAAGTACACGCACCTCTGCTCTCTTTAGAAAAATATTGATAACCCCCTTGTGTTAGTATCTTCCTGAAAATACAATTCCTACCATTCTACGTTAATTTTAGGGTATTATAGAAGCTTTCAGATGTCATTACAACATTAAAGTGGATTACCCTGTCCGCACCTCACTGCTGAGGCTTCACCGGAGCCAGAGGCTAAGAAGAAATTCAAATAAAGCATAAAGTTTTGAAAAAGACTTTAGAAGAATTATTAAAATCCCTAACAATTTTGAAGTTTTCTGACTTGAAGATGTGTTGGCCTCGCCAACATCTTTATTGATACTATTTACAGATATATACAATCCGTTTTATATTTTAGGACCAAAGTTTTACAAATAGTAATGGAAATACAATAAATAAATGATTTTTCTTGACATAAAATGTGCATACAGAGAAAGAAGTTGAAATGATACATTTATGAAACGTGAATAATGATTAAATGCCATAGTTAATACATAAGAGTTTTAAATGTAGCATGATAAAAAAATATAGATACATTACACAGTTTGGGAATATAGAACATTTTCTTTATGGTAAATATATTCCATAAATTTGGAAAGTAGTAAGCATCCATAATCATTTTGCACTAATTTAATTAATAAGTCCATTGATAAGTTTTGAGGAAAGAGTTTGAGTCTTTAGTCTTTGGCACTGGGACAGTCAATTATCATATGAAGAACATCCGCAGTTGAAGATCCACATTTACTAGTACATTGATTGGCTTTTAACTTGTTTCGATTTATATAAGTTTGGAATGCTTCATGATTGGAAAGGATCTGATTGAGGAAGAAGTCAGCATAGTGTCTTTTTTCGGATACTTGTTGTAAGAGCTTCAGTGTAGCTCTGCCCCTTTCCCAAGTTTCCCATTGAGATTGCCATCTCTCCAGGGCGTTCTTCTTTGCGATATAATGGATGTAACTCTGAGGTAGGTTACATGTTAGTTCTTCAGAGGAGTAGATTCCTTGTTTAACCACAGCATCTACTTTTTCATTCCTCAGTGAGCTTTGACGCCCTCGGATCCAATGAAGCTTAGAATTTGTTCGGTTGATTAATTTCTTGACATCGATAATATTCCTGTTATAAATATTGTACTTTTCTATAGATTTCAGCACTGCTTGACTGTCGGAATAGATGTGTGCCGATATGTTATGGTCTTTTAACCATTGCAAGGCACTTTTTATGGCCAGTGTTTCCGCTTGGTACACTGAGCAGTTAGAGTTCAATTTATATGAGTAGCCCGTGTTGAAATCTCCATTAGAGAAGACACAAAAGCCTGTTCTTTTTCCATCATCATTTTTGAAACCATCTGTATATAAACTTCTACATTTTGATGTTTGGATGAAAGATTATTCCATGAAAAGGTTTTTATACGTGATGGATGCTTATACCATTTATTTAATGGATATTATATAGTATCCTTATAATAATGTCTTCATATTCAAAGTCGTACCATCCTCGGGGTGTCCGCTGGATAGTGCTTTCTATGGGAAATGCATCCTCGGGATATCATCCTCGAGATATCATTCTCGGGATCCTTCATATCCAATGGAATCAGTGCAGCTAAGACTTGTAAAGATGCAGTAGGGACCGTTTTGTAACAACGAGTTAATGCTAGTAGAGCCCGTGCGTTGAACTGTATTTGCTTTATTTCTCATCTTGACTGTTGGGGAATGCCACCACTCTGGGCAGGCATAAACCAGTGTTCTTCCTATTGCTCTTTTGTAGAGCTCTTTAAGAACTGGTTTAGACAAGCCTGACATTTAGGGGAGTTTATTGACAATTTTGCAAACTTTTGATTTCAAGTATTCCATATGAGGAAGAAAAGTGTGGCTTTTATCTAAAATAATGCCTAGGTACTTAATTTGCTTCTGACGCTTGATCGTTGTGTTCCCAAGTTTGATAGTAGGGGCGGAGTTCGCCAATCCCCGTTTTTTGGTAGTTAGAGTTAAACTTTTCCGGGGAGAACTGTAGTTTGCAGTTTTTAGCCCAATCATTAATAATTTGGAGAGCTTCTGTAGCTGTATTTTGGATTTGAGCATATGTAGTGCCCGAGATCAAGAAAAGGACATTGTCCGCATATGCTTGGATATAGACCTTTTCTCTAAAATTTAGTTGCAGGGCCAGAGTTGATAACAATATTCCAGAAAAGTGGTCCAGAGTTTGATCCCTGGACACACTCTTTGAGTTTTGTAGTAAATTTGATTATTTATTTCATACAGAATTTTCCTATTTCGCAGCTTGTCTTCAATTATCCTGTAGATATTACCAGGACAGTTAAGATTTCGTAGTTCTTTTAAGAGGAAAGGCCACCAGATGTTGTTGAAGGCACTTTTAATGTCTAAAGAAATAATGTTGATATATTTCTTATTGCTTCTATTGTCCTCGATTATAGTGATGTCCTTTATGGCATCCGAAGTGCAGACGCTGGACGTGAATCCATACTATCTCTGACTTAATTTCTCGTTTGAATATGGAAAAAAACTCAAACGGTCAGATGTCATTACAGAAAGATGTTCAGTAAATGATGAACAGAATTGAATTTTGAGAAAATGCAAGCTCTTCGAAAAGATCGTAAGTCGAAATCACGTTAAAAGCTATGTATATTTTAGGCAAGGCATGGTGTTAATCTCCTAAAATCAATAAAAAATTGTTTTTAAAAAATGTGGCTTTTATTTAGAAGAAACCTCAGAGGATATACAAATTATAGCTAATATTTCAGACATCAGTAAGAGAAGTTATAAAGATTCATCTTTAAAATGTCAAGGTAGTGTCACCGCACCAAATATTGAGACAACGTGTATACAGACTGACAATCAAAGTGTTAAAAGAAGCTGCGGAAACTGACAGGGAATGTGATGCAGAAAAAAGAGATGATATGTCATCATCAATCGAATCTAGAAAAGCCCTGCCAATTCTAAGAAATGGTCTTGAGCTGAATGACACTGAATAAAAACAGATATCAGTTTTAAGGAACAATATGAAATAAACACAGACAGAATAGGCGTTTGTAAGAGATGAATTTCATGAAAAACGTAATTATAAAAAAATACTTTTATAAAAAATTTAAACATAAGTAGTAAATTTTAATATTAATTTTTATTGGCAGTTATATTTGAACAGTTTAGAACTGATATGTAGGTTTATAACACATGGATCGTCGTCTATTAAACTCAGCCTCTTAATAAATTCAAATACGTTTGATATAGAAGTGATTTTAATAAGCGGCAGGTACGACATATGTCTACGACCAATGATTTCAAAATAAAGGTCAGGTCAGGACTTTTGTGAACACGGTGCATATATATAAATATATGAGTACAAGTATATTAAAAAGAGTTTAAAATATATCTAAGTTAAAAGATATGCTTGCGTATATATTACTGCGTTACCAAGTTTCAATTAATATCAATTTGATATAATTTTAGGTGAAAATATTTTTCAAAATGAAGTGTAAATACAGATACGTATTTTATGTTTCTAAAACATATCTGACATTTACAAACCATTTGCTTTCTTTTGAATAACGGAATTTGTTTCAATAGCTTTAAAATAATGTAGATGGAGAGAGAGATACATAACTCGCAGCCTTTTCTGATGGAAAAGAATTTTCAACACAATCACGAATAACTGAATAACTACAAAATTCATTCTTTAAGTCCTTCTAATTTCTTATTCGTTTGGATCAAATAATGCCTGTCGTTATTTGATATGCCTGTAGACAGATGGTATTGCTTAATGCTATGCTTTTGCTATTTTGGAAGAGTTTTTAAAATAGTACTTCTTTTCCCAATGAACGACAAGACACTGGCTTTCATTTAAATGTCATATTAACAGGTGGTAGGATTCCACTGGAGACTTATAAAATGCACAGTTTTAAAATATTGTGACACATAGAATACTGAGGTTGTTGAAAGATGGCTTCACTAACTTTGATTATTCTCCTGATAGCAATAATTGTTGTCAGTGGTAAAGTGCTAGACCCCGTCCCTCACACGTTTCCCTTTGCAAAAGTAGGAACAATTATGGCAAGAGAAGATCTACCAGAAGGTAAGCACTCTTAAAATATTCTAACTTTCCTGTTTGAATAAGAGTAAGCTTCACGTCCTTCATTCCCTTAGTTTAAAAATGTTTATAAGAGAATGCATAATCAGTTGAATTTAGATACCGCTGTTCCCCCACCGATAACAGACAAAATGTCGTCGTCTTAATGACTCTCAATCATGGTTCAGACACCGTTTTCCAGATATTACAGGATTTTGCTCACTAAATTATTTATCCCGTGGTTAACATTCTTAATGTGCCGCCCAGACAGTATAGTGGTTAGTGAAGTTAGACTACTGCGATACCAAAGTGCCCGGTGTCGAATCCCGGAGAAGGATGGATGTAAATTGTAAAGTCCTATTCTGTCCCTGTCCATTCACGGGAGGTAATGGTGGCCGACTATTAGATGCATGCATAATAGAATGACTAACGCTTCCGGCCTTCGTATTGGTGAAATCCCAAAAATAGCTGGTACTCGCCGAAAAAAAATAAAAACATTCTTATTGTTATTTCATTTGGAATTAAAAAATGAAATAACATAATAAAACTTCAGTTTGAATTCCATTTTCTAAAACTTCATCCCTAAAATTACTGTGCTTCCCTAAAGCCTTCGAATCCGGCAAAAGTTTTAAAATAAAGATACAACAATAACATCCCCCAGTTACTCATGATGTGAACTTAGTATATCTAATTTATTAAGAAAAAGCGAAGAAAGTAGGACAAACGTAAAAAAGAAATCGTATTTATTGAGAAAATTCAGGTGAATCAAGGGGAAATAATTTGCAGTTTAAGTTAAAGATCAAAAACCGTTGAACTGAAAAGCATACGTTCGTAAAGTAAAGCAGTCATGTCCTTAGTCCCCCTCTGGTTGCTTTATAGTGCTGTTTTCAGGTGTTACATATCTAATTACTGTATTCTTTGTGTATTTTGCGTTTACCTATTTGAACAATTTTAGGAGATATTATTAACCTTTTTATGTTCTATCTTCTCTAATATACGACACAATGGAGAATTATACTCTTACTTGAAGAAAAAACATCGAAATGTACTTAGGAATTTATATCTAGTTAAATAAATGACAAGAAATTACATTATCTCTCTTCTTTATTGGTTATATTTTGTTTCTTAATATAAATTTACTATCATTTTGCCAATTTTGTACTTTTAGTTAACTGAATGGAGTACTTAAAATTCTGCTATTTATTTACTTAATTAGTTATTTCATTAATTAAGATAGTACATAGATTCAAATGACCTGCGTTATTAGGGAAAAGCTATCCGCATGAAACTGGAACAATATCCTAATAATTCAATAGATTCTAAAAACGATTACACTTAATAAACTTGAAACTAACTCGTAATTTAATAAAATTTCAAAAATGCATTAAACATATTCTTAATCTACAATCTTTTAACTTTTAAATAAAAAAATAAATGTATAAAGTACGTAAAACAATTTATGCAATTTTTTGAAGCTGCAAAAAACTTAGCAGTCAAAAGTTGTTTCAACCTTAGTTCCAAAACTCGATTATACGTTTCGTATCTGTGGTACTGTTCAATAAGACTTTTCAATTCTGATTCAATAAGACTTTTAGCTAAACAAAAAGCTAAATTTATCAAACAGTTTTCTAAACCTCTTGAATACTGAATTTCCCACAGCTGATGGCATACCAAGTCCTTTTTAAAATTCGTAAAACATACCATAATTCTAACGTAAGCAGTTAATGCAATTTCATGTTCATTATTTTTAACTTATCATATCCATATTACTTAATTTTTAGCAAAATTAAGGAAATTTATCTTTTGTTTGTCGATAACTTCTTTCAAGCTACACGACCCATAGATAATTCAGTATTATTTTATCATAATAAATCACACAGCATATATGTTTCAAATCACTATTTCTTTCATTATTTATGTATACGTTTCTCTCCTAGAAGGATAAAAATAACCTTAAAAATCACACTTCAGGAATTTATTTGCTAATGATTATTAACGTTTTCAGAAATTATTTCAGAAATTTTACAGACTCTCATAGCAAATCCGTTTTCAGGGACTTTTTGAAAGAAGCCCAATGATTTACTCTACTAACAACAAAATACTCTCTCAGATTATGTAAGCGTAGTATTTGAAAGAGATTTGCTTAAATAATAAACAATGCTTTGCTTTGAAACAGCTGGCCCACCAGGTCCCGAGCGATAAAGTCGATGAACACTGGTAGTTCGGACCGATGATCGAATCCCAGCGAAAGGGCTGGCTGGGGATTTGTGCTTTCCCCATGTGTAAAGTGCATACGAGCTAATTTCCCATAGAAAGAGGAAGAGAGACCTCGTGTAATGTTCCGAAATCAAATAAACCAACCTTTAAATTAGCTCATGTCAAAGTGTGTTAAAAATAATTTCATAGCCAAAATGATGCTTAAAGAAAGAATTTAAAGGTAATTTGCGGATTTGAGTTCGAGAAATTACACACATAAAATTAAAAATTCCTCAAGAAGAAGATTAAACAGTAAGTTTTACTTTAGGATAACATTTTCTTAATTATCAGTTTTTCATTCCATAACCCTTTTTGTACTAAATTTGATATTTTATTTTCTTCTCCGTTTTGTTCTTAAAGTGTCTTATTTTTTATACGCTCATAAAATTCGAGGTTAGGTCTTTAACACGTGATCTCAGACAATTTTTTATATCTAAACCTGGATTAGAATATTCTCTGAAAATTTTAATTTTACGATTTAAAAATTTTGAAATCTCTTCAACATAGCCTGTTAAGGAGAAAAATTAAGCATGCAGCTGCAATTAAATTACATTGCTTATTACTTTCATAAAATTAAAAGTCATTAAAATATTTTAACTGATATAGATATGGATATATATGTTTATGAATCAGTTTGTATATAAGCAGAGAATATAAATTGATGCATTGTTAAATATTTGATTAAAATCTTTTATAAAATCGTTTAAAATAACCTTCAAATCCTAATAGTAAACATGCAATATATATTGCGATAAGAGAACATTATCCCTTAAGTTCGCTACCTATTTCAATAAACATTTGCCATAAGAAGAGTTTATTTCTAATTTTACATGTAGATGGAATAAACTGCTTTGTTTTACTGAATACAAAATTTCACGCTAACGGGCATTTATTTTTGTTTTTATTCATAGGACAATTTATATTTTCAAAAATGCCTACATACTGCTTTGAATAAACGACTATTATATTCCTTATAAACAGAAAATGTTTGTCTAGATTAAAAGTAATAAGACACCAAAATTTTAATTTTTTTCCCATGGCCAATATCTGCTTTTTTCAAACATCTGAAATGCCCTTATACACAAATTTTTTGTTAGTATGGATTTCCTTCCCCCATGCCAAGCAGAATGCCACAACGTTAACAGCGATCTACTCAAGGAAGCGATTACTTCTCTCTTGGGGTCTTTGGACGGCTTCACCTACTATGTGCAGTTTCCACTTAGGACAGGATTGCAGATGCGAGCGTCAATAGCTAAACGTTGACACTAAACAAAGGAAAGGGAAGTTGCATTCAAAAAGAGATTTATTTTTGGTTGTTTCCAAAGAAGGACTGGCATGTCATTAAACAACCTTTGCAACCAATGAGCCATGTACTAACTCTATGGGAGAAGGCACCAGGTAAAAAAGGGACGCAGAGGTTCGTGCAACCTGCTAGTATCTGAATGCACGACAGCTTCGAACGACTTTGCTGTGAAAGAGTTAAGCATATCATAAAAATAACAAGTTATTTATATTAAATATATATATAAAATCAGAATGTTTTTAAATAGAGACAAAAAGTATAACTATATTATATTATAAGGAATACTACATAGAAAGTGGGGCTTAGAGCAGTAGAAAGAATTCCAATTACCTGCGAAAGTATTATAAACTTTTTAATTTTACGCACATTTTTTAAACTTACATATTTTCCACATTTATTACATATCTAAAGGCCTTAGATTCCGAGCATGATTGCATGCGGCACAATAATTTTGTTTTCTATATACAGTCACGATACAGTGACACATTATTGCATTTCCCATAGGAAGGTGGACCCATCTTTTATTGCTATTGAAGATTCAGTAACAGTTTTCTTATGTCTTTTTTTCTTTCTGTATATCAGGAGGAAAGCTCATAATCATTTTGCTATTGAAGATTCATCCTTCTTCTATTGAAGATTCAGTAACAGTTTTCTTATGTCTTTTTTCTTTCTTCTTTCTTTATATGAGGAGGAGAAAGAGATATTACATTATTTATTTATACCTCTTCTGATGATGAATTTTCTTCAGAGGGCAGAATGCCGTAATTAGAGTCGTCGACTGAAATACACAGACTTTGCCTTCTGATAAACTTTGCTTAATTTTCAAAGTTTCTTCTAAGGTTAGTCTACGATGCCTAGTCATAATATCTACTTAAGACCTTCGCTCACAATTAATAAAATTTCAGCCATCAATTACCCAAGGTATTCATATTTTTTTTAATGATTCATAAACATTACAGATTTATAAATCTATCATCTCTCCTTTCTATAAAATAGGCGTCTGCTCAAATAATTCAAATATTATTGGAACGAAATTCTTTTAGTTGTATTTCGAAAGATACATTAGCCATAGATATTCTAGTTTCCTTCTTTTTTTCCTTGGCTCCTTTTCTATCAACTATTTACGATAAAAGGAATATCCTGAAAGTTCAGTGATAGGGAAGTAAAAATGACCTCCTTCTATGCTCTGAATATAAACATCAATTAATACATAATTAAGGCATTAAATGTGTTGAAATTTTTTGTGTCTCAGATTTAACTGACGTTAAGAAAAACAGTGGAATTTCATAGTTAACGTATTGTTTAACATCTAATAATATAGCTAACACAAAAGTTTCTTAGCGTTCAATTTAATCGCTTCATTGGTTGTAGTTTTGAACACCGTATGATCGATTCCTGTTCTTGAACAATAACATAACATTCACTGTTAGTAGTTAAAATAAATATATTTTACAAATTAAGTTTTACATTTTGCACTAGGTAAAATGCATCATCTCTCAGAGGAGAAGAAAACATTGGTAACTATTATTTATCTCTCTGTGATAATTCCAGTTTCATCCTCTAAAACAATCTTCTTCATTTCTTAAATTAGATTTAGTTGGGTTCTTCAGTTTTCATCAAAATTTATCAACTTTAATAAATTATTAAAAAACAGTCTAAATTTTCAGTAGATATTTAAATGCTATACCTGTCAGTTTTGGGCTATGCACTTTGTCTTTCTTAGATTTCAATTCTATATTCATACTTCTACTTACATTTTATACTCTTGGAATAAATATGCAAAACATTATTTTACATGGCGAGCAATTCTTACGACACAATATCTTGGAATAGGTAAAGTATTTTATTTAAAATTAGAGTCAAATTAAGTCTGAATATTCTCTAAATTTAATATTTTTAAAAAACATTTAATGACTAAAAGATGATATGAATATGTACTTGAAAACTGCTCTTTCTGCTTTAGTACAAATGATACTTTGCATAGGCTTATCGATTCTATCAGATGCCAAAGCATTGTCGAAAACATGGCAATGGAATATTACCTGTAGCTGAAGCTTTCATACTATCTCTGATTTATGAAGATTCAGAAAGTATTACCTAATAATGTTTCAGTGAAACTAAATTAGAAGAGTATAGAACTCAGTAAATAGTTCATAACGCGCAACAGCATTCTTTCAGCCATTTGTTTAGCGGTAATGGAGAGCTGAAGCATAGTTTTCCGTCTGAAAATTGCAACTTTTACTAACGCAATAAAATAGTATTCATGATAAGCCAGCATATTCTTAATGAGCGGAGAATTTTGTGGCACTCATAGTATCTCAGTAAAATACTTTCGACATGATTACAGAACTGACTTTCAATAAGCAAGCTTGATATAATGGTAATACAATGCCTTTTTGTTATCGGTCAGAGAGTCTCGTGTACTCTCACCATCCATGAACACAATACGAAAAGTGACTCCTTTGACTACCAAATTTTGCCCCATTTTGTTTTCATGTCCTCACTACATCCGATAATACGAATTCATCAGAGGCACGTAGCTTTAGTGGCTTTCATAATGTAAGGCAGTGATCTCAAACTTAAATTGCATGCGTGGCAAATGATCAGTCTGAAAAAAGTCTTATTTTTAACAAAAAATATTTTTAACACAACAAAAAATAAACACCTGAAATTTCTCTTACTGAATATTTATCAAAACGTACACTGTAAAAAAGGAAAAAAAAGGACAGTTCTATATCTCCCATTCTACTGGGTGATTGACGAAATTCAAGTTACGTTTTTCAAGTCTCGAAATATCGACTTAGGATATATATTAGATATATATACCATCATTCTAACATAGGTATTTTAACACAAAATCGAACGTTTTTGAAATGGCATGCCAATTCTTCTCCATATTTCGATTCTACGACTTAAATTATGCCTAAACATTAAATTTTGCAAAATGCGGTGCGAAATTTGCGGAGAAATTCAAAAATTTATCTTGGCGGATTTTTTTCAGTTTGTGTCAAGAATAATTTACTTGGCGAACTTTTTAATTTACAGCAACCTATTTTTCACTGCAGACGAGAGGGAAAAAAGTCATCATTCATACTTTCAAATGATTTTGACAATGTGCGTAAGCCACATTTGGAGTTATTATTGCACAAAAACAAGATGCTAAATTTCGAAACGCTGCAATATGTAAATTCATGTATATCTTAGAAAATTTTGAATAAAAAAACTGATGTTTTGCAGGTGTGCCTAGAAATACACCTAGTTTAAGGCGATGTTAAAAATTTTATAGTTTATAATTCAAACTCTTTTTCCAAAAATTTATAGAAATTATTTAAAACATACAAATTTTAAAAATAAATCATAAAAAATGGGCGAATTTTATTTGAAATGAACTTAAATTTCGAAATATGAAAGGAAGAATCAAACAAGTTTAATAAAAAAAGAGATATTAATAAATATATACCAAATTCAATTAACATCAAAGAGCTAAAATTTTGAGAGCTAATTTTTTAGAAACTACTCTTGCGATGTACAAAACTTGGCACTTTGGCATAATTTGAGTAGTAGAATCGAAATATGGGAAAACAAACTGACATGTCATTTCAGAAAAAGACCGATTTTGTGTCAAAATACTTATGTTAGAATGAAGATATATATAAATATTATATATATCCTAAGTCGCGCTTTCGAAACATGAAAAAGGCAAGTTGAATTTCGTTAATCGGCCCAGTAGAACGTGAGATATAGAACTGTTCCCCTTTTGTTTTGCGCAGTTTACATAAACAATAATAATAACAATAATAATAACATAAAAAATTAATTTTATATTTATTTCTTACCCGAAATATAAAAGTTGTTTCCTGAAATAAAAATGTCTGTTGATTACACGTTTGAAATCAAATGAATTTACAGCTAAATATTAAATTTTAGACGAACATTTATTTCTGGTAATTTTAATATATTGAATCACCTGTTAAATAACCTTAACCGGAGAACCGGAAATTTCAAAATGGTCAAGCACCACCAGCTAAATGGAAAATTATATTTACTAACTGTACCCTCATGGATACTCCTATCACCTTACTCTAATCACAAGTCTTTAGTATAAGCTAACAATTCCGAAGACAAAGCCCCAACCTACTCATTCTAAGTCAATATGTATACTGCGCAGAAAAGGAAGGGTGCAGTTCTATATCTTCCGTTCTACTGGGCCGTTTGACAAAATTCAAATTGCATTTTTCATGTCTTGAAAAAGCGAACTAGGATATGTATTAGATTTACATATAGCATTGTTCAAATACAGGTATTTTGACACAAATTCGTACTTTTTGTGAAATGACGTGCCAATTGTTTTCCATATTTCCATTCTACGACTCAAATTATGCCAAACTCTCAAGTTATGCAAAAATCGCACGAGTAGTTTATAAAAAATTAGCTCTCAAAATTTTAGCTCCTCAATGATAATTGAATTTGGTATGTATTTATTAATATCTCTTTTTTGTGAAACTTTTTTAATTCCTGCCTAGACAGTTCGAAATTTAGGTTCATACCAAATGAAATTCTCCCATTACCTTGAAAATTTGTATTTTTACATAATTTTTATAAATTTTTCGAAAAACAAAATTGAATTATAACCTATAAAAGTTTTACAATAATTTTAAAGTAGATGTATTTCTAAGCGTATCTGCAAAAAATTCAAATTTTATTCAAAATTCCCAAACCTATATGTGAATTTATATATTGGCGTGTTTTGAAGTTTGGCATATTTATTGAAAGCAATAATAAGGAAAATAGGGTTTACGCAAGTTGTTAAAATTATTGAAAGTAGGAACGGTGTGACATTTTATCCGCTCCTGCACAATGGAAGGGAAAGGAAAATAGGTTGCCATAAGTTCGAAAAGTGAATATTTCTTGGCTCAAGCTGAAAAAAAATTCGCTAAGTTAAATTTTTGAATTTCTCTGTAAATTTCGCACCAAATATTACAAAATTTGACATTTAGGCATAATTTGAGTCGTAGAATGGAAATATGGAAAAAAAACTGGTATGTTATTTCAGAAAAGGACCAATTTTTTGTCAAAATACCTATATTAGAACAAAGCTATATATAAAACTATTATATATCCTAAGTCGCGCTTTCGTGATATGGGAAACACAATTTGAATTTCGTCAATCGGCCCAGTAGAACGGGAGATATAGAATTGTTCCTTTTTTTCCACAGTGTACTTCTACGTCAACAGCAGCCACGCACATGCACTCAGTACGTTTATATCTATGAAACTATATGCACGGTAAATGCAGCAAATCAGTAACTGAAATGCATTCAAGGGCTTCATCAAATTGCTTCAAGAGCAGCAAGCTACCCGGATTCCTGCGGTTTATGAGTTTGAGATTATTGGTATAAGATAGAAATATAATGACATCTTTTCTCAGAAAATATTTACAGCATTTACTGCATTCTCGTCAGTCTGGACCAGATTGCAATTCATAAGCTAAAACTAGTTGTCGATGATCCAGAGACTGCCAGTTTTCAACAGTGAATTTCGTCATGCTTGTTGAAGACTTTTGACAAACTTGTTATTGAATAAAACTAATCGTTATTTCAGAGTAGGCAAATATTTGATCACAGCTGCTAATTTACCCATGTTAGCTAATCTATCCTATACTTCGGGATTAATGTCGTTACACTGCTAAATTATATTCTTTTTTATTTAGCTAAATTCATTCTAAAAAGAAATTTAAAATTTGTTATGTAAAGTGTATAATGTAACGATTATTGATATAAGTACATGTATAATAAAAATATATATATGTGTTATAAAAGAGGAACTTAAAAATAAAATATTTGTATATTGGAAATGCTGTCAATAAAATATACGGATTTAATTTGCTTCGAATTTTAGCTAATAGCTTCATTTTGACTAGATATCTCATATAATGCATGCCTGTCTTACAGAATTACAGAAAGAGCTGGAACGGGGAGAGTTTTGTGAAGAAAAGTTGGGCTGCTTCAGTGACACAGAACCTTACAACCAGCCAAGCAGCGAAAGACCTTCTTATAGCGTATACTTGCCTGATAAATCAGAAGATATTGCACCCGAGTTTCGTTTCTTTTGTCCAGGACACAATGATACTCCTCAAAAAATTATGACTTCTACGTTTGATGACTGGAAAGTAGCTGACAGCGGCTTTAATGCTTCTGCAAAAACAGTATTTATTATACATGGTTACATGGGTGGCAATGCAGAGTGGCCTCTGGTTAGTAGATATTTTATGTAGAAACATGCTAGTTTTTAATTTAATAACAAAGCAACGTAATCTGGCAATATCTCTCTTGGAGTGCTAAAAGGATCATGACGTTAGAGCTCTGAAAATGTACAAAACCTTAGTAAGTAGAGAAGGCAATAGGATTATGATGCCAATCGTTGCTGCCTTTCCTTTCACAAACGCTAATTTGTTATCTTTGATTGTAAGTTGCGGCAGTAGCATTGTAACAGATCGCTGCCGAATACCAAACACCGTAACCTACACAGTATATCTGTATTTACACCGTAAACGGCATTCTATGCAATTCATAGGCATTGCATAGAATGCCGAACGATTTTAGGCAAAGTATGAAATATGAGAATTATTACATACTTTCAGTAAGAATTGTATACAATACCTAGGCATTCTATAGAGCGGTAAATATACTTTAGGCAAGGTATGAAAAAAAGGTTATGATAAGGCTATTATTTAAAAGACGTTCATTGCTCAAAAAATACAAATATTATTTTGAAAATTTAATGAAAGAGTACGACTGAAAAACTGTTAATCGAAATGTGTAAAAAAAAGATGGTGAGATGATCTTGATACAATGTAGTAAATTTGCATTTTCTGTCTGCCTCAGACTGGGAATGAGTAAAGGAAATTAAATTCAGAAACAATCGTAAGTTTTACGACAATATCCTTTTTAATACCTTTATATTTTTACCTCACAAAGGTGGCTGTACAGTTCACTATCATTAAGGGTAATGTTTTTGTATTTGGTTGAAAGTTCTTTCAGCATTCTGTCACGTTGTCCGTGCCCAGTACTCAAATGAGTTTTTATGAAGTCCTGGAAATAACTCAGCATCCATGATGTAATACTGTATAGTACTGACGCTTTCTTTAACAGGACAAATGAATGATTTTGTTTTAAATAGACATCATATCTTAGCGATTCAGAAGCCAGTAGTCCCGTGGTTCCTTCTTAGTAGTAATTTGGCCATTTTGGATCATTTGTTAACTTCTAGTAAGTAGTTTGGTTCTTCGAAACGAATCGGAAATGTATTTCATGCTTTGCCGGTTTGTCGTTTGGCATTCTATGAAATGCCTAGGAAATGTGTGAATATGAATCGTTTCATACATTGCAGGCTAGTTTTAGGCATTATATAAAATGCCTAGGCATTTTATAGAATGTCGGACTTCAAACTTTGCCGGTAACATATTAATTATGTTAAAATCTGTGCGCGTCTGTTTGTTTGTTTGATCCTCTTCTCTCGTACCAGTAGCTTTTGGGCTTAGCGAAACACACCGTTGGATCCAAAAATTCCTGGTCATCCATTTTGACGATTCCCATCTTCGTAAAACTTTAATTAGCCGAGATATTACTTCAAAATGCTTTTACAAATGATTAATTCAACGCGAATTTTTCACTTCCTTTGTTGAGTTTTCCCTATTAAAAGGTTTTGGCTACGCTCAAATTCCTTTTTTCACAAATATTTATGGAAGGACGCTTAGTTAAATCAGGAGACTCATATCTTCTGATTCCAAAAATTTGCGAGAATCCATTGATACCATTCTCATCTTCGTACGACTTTAATCAGCTGAGATATTAATTAAAAATTCTGAAAACGCAAATTTGAATGAGACTCAATAGCCAATATTAGGGATTTTTTTAGGTTTACCGTATGGTTTCGTGTTTCGAAAGACGTAGGGATTTGGCACCGTCCGAATGTGTTAAAACCTATATACCGCTTTAGGGATTTTTATTTTTAGATCATTTTTAGAAATGAATTGAGCTTAGAAAATTATTTATTTGATTTTTTTTTACCAGCAATTTCTTAGTCCACAAGTTTTTGTTATAATAAAAGGTTTTTTACGGTCTAGAAACAAAACATTTATTTACGAAATTACAAATTATTTAAATATACCAAATCATATCAAAATCAAACATCTCTCGTATATATCAAACATCTCCACAAATTTAACATGGGAACTCTTTAGACAGGAACAATGAATAAACTGGTCGCAGCTAGCTCAGCTGGCAGATAAATTAATCTGCTGGCAATCTTCATAAATTTAATGTCAACTTCATTTGCATTCAAAATTAGCTGCTTGCACGACAGCCTGTTAATTACCATCTAAACCGTTTCGATGCCAAAGATTTTCCAAGTAAGGATTAATTTAGGTTTTTGAGATGCTTTTTATCAAGAACGAGTTTATCTCGGTTTCACCGTTTCAAATCAAAAACCCACCTACATTCACGTTTGTAAAAAGCAAAATCCTAAACCTGAACTGCGTATTCATGGATCATTTAGATCCAAGAATGTACAGTAGATCATAAACTGAAATTTTTATGTCTGATGTTCAGACAGGAGGTGATTTTCTTCCCACATATACTATGCTTGAGGAAGAAATGCTTTAAAATATTGAATCTCAAAGTTATGACGAATACCTCCTGAAATAGAGATCGCTATTCCATGCCTCATGTTACAAAGCACTAGTCTGTTTCAACCTGGACTTCAGTTCAGTGGTTTATAGTTCAGCGACATTTTCTTAGTTATTGAATGTAGATCATGTTCATCATCATGCTTCGAGGATATCTTCCAGAGTATTTATGACGTCTTTTGTTTAAAGCCTATTGGTTGGATCTCATGAGCCATCACTTCCGTTGTGAGCAGTTGTCTTCTTCATTATTTAAAGATCCTATTCCAAGTTTTGCTTGCATCGGCACTGAACATTTGTGTTTTGGAGAAACGGTTGATTATTAATAAATCATAAATTTTTATGTGGTTTAATCTAAGTACTAAGAAGATTCTGCAGTTTCCAGAGTACGCCCAAGTGCAGATAAGTTAGTCAAAGATTAGTAAGAAATTATATTAAGGAGTATCAGATGCTAATTAGTGAGCAGGTGTGAAGAAAATTTCTATTTTCCTTTAACTGGAAAATTAACTGGGAAAATTATTCTCTTGCTTTTAAAGTGCATCAACAGCATTGTTACGTGTTTGTTTATCTAACAAATTCCTTGTGGAGCATACATTTATAATATTAAGTTTATAATCTCTATTTTTAAACTCACTATATTTAAACTCAAATTTTGTTCTTTTCGAAAATATTACTGCTCCCTCTGCAATATCTCAGAATAATAGAAGAAACTGTAAATAGAAATAAATATAAGGAAAACCATATGTATCATTTATAATACTGCATGGAAATACAGTGCATTTAATGTTAGGTTTTGATTCGCTTTCAGATTAAATTAATTAATTGTACTGTTTTTTGCCTTGATCTTAAAATGTTTAAACGCTCAGTATTTTCTTTTCTTTCTGCTTCAATTATATTCTTTTGTTTTTTAGTTCTTTTGGAAACCACAGAATAATGTACCCAAGTAATATAAATGTATACCATTACCATATTTTAACAATTTTTGTTGTGCAAATTTGTATGTACCATCGTAACCGAACTACAAACAGCTTAGTGTACAATAAATATATCCAAATATATGCATATGGAAAAATTGTTTAACCTATACTGTTTGCTTTGTAGAAAATGAAAGATGCCCTGATAAACAGAGAAAAATGCAACGTCTTCGTTGTTGATTGGTCAGATGGATCTTCTCCGTCTGCCTGGCGGTATGGTATATTTACTTATGAAAAGGCTGTTGGTAACACACGAATGATTGGAGCTGAAGTCGGACTTTTCATCAAGCAACTGATGGTATAAATGTTATTAGTTTTAAATAAATTTTAAATTTTCATTTGAATTTATTGTATGCGCAACACTTCTTTTAGGATCCGAAGTGGAAACCTGAATGAAAGTCCTGAATAAATAGCATTTAAGCAAAAACGCACTTTTAAATCCCTACCTATTAAAACTCTTAGAATTCAGAAACAAAAATTAAATTAATTGTAGCCCATTTTGAAGTACAGTGTTAGTTAGATATTTTGCAACGCTAACGATACATTTACGTATCTAATTAATTTCACGTATCATTTATCGGCATCTTGACTATTGATATTTTCTTCAATTATATAGCTTACATTTCTGGGTTTTACGTCTTACTATTTTCCCAAATGTATGCCTTTGTGTTATGCCTGTGTAAAATTACAGATAATTTTTAATTAATTTCAAATAGCTTTAACGCTCAGGCACTATTTGCCTTTATTCATTTTGTACTACTATTTCAAATGTTTCTTGTAATTAATACTGTGACTTCATAACTTTAATTAGTTTTTATCAAACATATAAATATGTTAGAAAAATGTTTATATATACCTATATGTATATTAACAAGATTTCTATTCGTAAAAAGCAATTTAAAGTAAAAAATTAATTATAGAAATAAGTTTAAAAGAAATTATAAATAATTTATATTGCTGCGAACTAATCTACAATATCATTTAAATTCTTTGAACATAAGTAAATCAAGTGCAAGTATCAAATATAAAATTGTAATAATATATATTGCTTTAATGAAGAATCTTATTTACGTTGTTAATCCCCTCAACAGCGCCTCTATTCCTTATCGATTCATATACACATGTATGAGTTTTATAAATATGTATATATATATATATATATATATACTGAGAGAGAGAGAGATTTCTGTTTCACAGATTCTTATAACATTCTGAAGGAAAAAAAGCAATCAGTATTCTTAAATAAAAAAAATAAACTTATTAGTTATCTCTAGATTAATAATAAAATATTTATTTTAGCAGATTTTTGTAAAACAATATGCAAATGTTCAAGTGTATACAGTAGGTAGAATAGACCTTAAATCATTATTCGTTAGGATATTTTCTTGATAAAATGTGCTCCCATATCATTATTCTGATTTATTTAAAATCGACCATAAAAACATTTCTGAATCATTAAAAGCAAATAGAACAATTGTTGTATTTTTACTCTTTGTGGTTAAGACTGTTATTATTTTTAGAACCTAAAAGGAAGCAATGAAATTGATGAAAAACGTTAAAGGCACATTATTAGATTAGAATTTTACATTAGACATTTCTCTATTTAAAAAAAGAATAGAGCAGAACCGACGTTTTTAAAGCAGCATAAAAATTGAGTATTATTAATAGAAAAGAAGCAGCGTCGTGCGAAATAATAAAAATTGCAATTATCCGTAAACTTTAAAAATAATACTAGGCTGTATGCAATATTATTTATAAAAAAATTTTCATCCTAAACATTTTTAAGTAAAAACATTTTTATTCATTTTACACACAATTTTTATTATTTACAAAAATTAATCTGATATAACAAATCATGACGTAGCGGATGTTCTGCGTCAGCCAAACGCAGCAGGATAAAAAACGTAAAAAAGAATATCGTTTCCGATATTACAAACAATGAAGATATTAACACATTACCGACCGGCCGTCGATTAATCGACGTTTGCTCCCTAGCGCTTATGACCGGTCGTCGATTAATCGACTTTTGATCTTTAGAAAAAAGCACCGATTATCTGAATAAAGAATGCTTGCTGCTTGCTACTTGTCAATCTAACCTAACCAAATCCCAAATCTAACAGAAAGATCAAAAGTCGATTAATCGACGACCGGTCGATAAGCGCTAGGGAGCAAACGTCGATTAATCGACGGCCGGTCGGTAATGTGTTAAAATACTCATAAAAAGACTGCATATCCTTGCTTTATTGGTTTAGTTATCTGAAAAAATAAAATGTTATTTAAAATGATTTCACCTCTTTATTTTCAAATAAACATGTTTCTAGTGTAAGATGCAGTATTAGAAATTTAGAAATTGTTTTCAACTTATTATAAAATATGACTAACAAAAAGTTTTGCCATTTTTTTAATAAAACTTCAGGCTGCAACAAAAATCGATCCTAAGCTGATACATCTTGTTGGTCACAGTCTTGGTGCTCATGTCTCAGGGTATGCTGGTGAATGGGTTCTGCGCAATGAAACAAAGCTGGTTGGACGAATAACCGGTAAGGTATAATCAAAGGCTATATTCCACCAAAATTGTTTAAATCTGTTTGATAATGGCAAAAGCAAAGCTTTAATACATGAGACTTAGTGTTAGTTCTCACTTTAGCTTAAACAGAGCCATTTTCATTCATAAAGAGATCGAACTTTATTGTTATTCAGCTCTGTTTGTAATTTATTCTTAATTATTTTAAATTTATTATTATTCAGCTGATTTTGGATATAATTTGTGTTGACGTATTTTGCAAAATCCGTTTGATATTGGTAAAAACAAAGCATTAATATGGATTAGTTTAAATAGAGCCATTTTCATTCATAGGGAGATCGAACTTTATTGTTATTCAGCTAATTCTATTTGTAATTTATTATTAATTATTTCTTAACTTCGTTATTCAGCTGATTTTGGATATTGCTTATCCAAAATCAGCAAATTCAGCAAAAACCCAAAATCAGCAAATTATCCAAAAATTCAAAATAAAAAAATCAGAAAATTACCCAAAATCAGCAAAACGAAATTTTGCAAAATTCGGTTGATATTGGCAAAACTAAAGCGTTAATATACGAGACTTAAGTGATATTTCTCACTTTGGCTTTAACAGAACCATTTTCACTCATAAAGGGATCAAACTTTATTGTTTTTCAATTAATTTAGGAACTTTTCTAAAAGTTAATTTTACTTTACATAATACAATGTCAGAAATGTAGTGCAAAGTGCTTGTGAAATATTCCTTTTTGCCCAAATCTGGAATGAAATATATTTTATTTATAAACAAAAATAGTTATTCAACTGATTTTGGATATCATTTGTGTTGAAGCATTTTGCAAAATTAGTTTGATATTGGCAAAACCAAAGCGTTAATATACGAAACTTACTGCTTGTGAAATATTACTTTTTTCCCAAATCTGAAGTGAAACATATTTTATTTATAACTAAAAATAGTTAGTCTTTTTTTTCTTATAAAGAGTTCTATATATTTTTCTATAAAAATTTAAACGGAATGTATTTAATGTAAGAAAATTGGTTTAAAAGGTATTTGGTGTAAGAAATCATTGTAATTTTTACAGCTATTCTGGGATTTTTGAAAACTGTTAGGGATTTTATTGCTTAGTGTATTGTAAATACCAAAATTCTGGAAACGATTAATTTTTAGCATGTCCACCTCGGGTACCATGTGCCCAGGCATGTGTAAAAGGATACGCAAAGGATCAAGATCTTAATTGTTGCTATCAAATGATGAAACAAAATATTAGAAATGACGTAGTTTACAACTAATTAAAAATTAAATATGATTATATAGTTAACACTGTTAGGGAATTTTCTGTTAGGGTTCGTTTGCAAATCGAATTTTTTAATCTGTAATTAAATCATCGTCATCGTTTTATAACGCAGTGGGCTTGAAAGTGGGCTACGGCGATATTTCACATCAGCCATCGTAATGAAAACAATCTGATTAATGCTATTCTTTTACAGCAGGCACTGTACCTAATACTTTATATGAATACTGGCTTTTACCCGCGTCTTCGCTCGCGTTGATGTCCTTAAATAAGTTTCAAAGACTATTGAAAATAAAATAAAATAATTTGATGTTTTTCTTATTGCCTGACTAGGATATGAGGATAAAATCTTAGTTACTATTACTTATTTTTTAAGTCAAAAATACACTCCGAGTAAAGTTTCAGTAAATACTGCCCTTCTTCATTGAGATAAAAAGAAACCAATCCGTATTGATGTGGCTAAGACGCTATTCTGCATAATTTTTAAAATCCGATTTGGATATATCAAACATTGCAATCTTATCTTATGGTTTTGTGTTGACGATATCTAGTAAAACTACTACGCATATTTCTTAATGACTGAAAATGTTTGTGAAAGAAGAGCCAAAAGCCGGAAATCCTGAAAGATTGTAAATAATAAATTGAATTAAACAAATAAAAATTAATAAAAGCTTAATTAGTAAATGTTATGATTTCACGCCTTACTTACACTCACGTTTGTGAAAATTGCAACACCAAGAAGGAATCGTCATAATTGAATGCAATTTAATACACAGTTGAGTGGTAGTGGTACAAATAAATGATTAAATGTTCAAAGCAAACAAACAAGAACAAGAGATCAGAATCAGTATTTTGTGTGGCCACCACGCGCCGCAATAAGTGCTGCTACACGACGTGGCATGGAGTCAAACAAAGTTTGAATGTCTGACTGAGGAAGAGCATTCCATATCGTTTGTACGCGTACCCAAAGTTCGTCTGCAGACGCAACAGGACGAGGATCACGAGCAAGACGCCGACCAATGACATCCCACACATGTTCAATTGGCGACATATCCGGGGAACACGCAGGCCAAGGAAGAAGCTGTACCTGCTGCGCTGCAAAGAAGGATTTAACAATCCGAGCAGTATGAGGGCGGGCATTGTCCTGTTGAAATACAGCGCCTGGCAAGCTTTGAAGGAAGGGAACAGCTTCGGGCTGTAGAACTTCACGGATATACCGGTTGCTGTTCAGATTGCCCACAATTCGTAGCAATTGAGATCGTCTATGATATGCTATGGCGCCCCAGACCATAACTCCGGGTGTTCGTCCACTGTGGCGTTCGATAATGCACTCCGGAAGGTGGCGTTCACCGGCATAGCGTCTGACACGAATGCGGCCATCATGGTACCACAAATTAAAGCGGGATTCGTCAGAAAACACGACATGCTGCCAATCAGCACGCCAGTCTCTATGCTGATTGGCCCATTGTAGCCGCAGGCGGCGATGGTCGTGCGTTAGGGGGATCCTGTATAAAGGAGTCCGTGCGCGCAGTCCACACTGCAGCAGACGTCTACGAATTGATGAAGCACACAATGAAACACCTGTAGCTATTGACCACAGTGCTGCCAATTGTCTAGAGGAAGCTGTACGGTCCGTCCGCGCCATGCGGACCAGGTGTCTATCATCGCGAGCTGACGTCACATTTCGGGGTCCACTCCCGGATTTCCGAGTTGTCCGACACTCGTCCGTCCACTGCTTCCAAACGCGCATCACTGTGCTGCTGTTACGCTGCACACGAGAGGCTACTGCACGATACGACAATCCAGCTTCACGAAGGCCGATGATTCTCCCTCGTTCAAACTCTGTAAGTTGTTCAAATCTCGCTCTCTTTCGTCGACGAGGCATAAGTACAGATTGAGTTAACGTTTACCATTAGCAGATAACCACCGATAACCATACACGCCTCGCTACAGCCGTCTATTTATTCGGATCCATCAGCCGTTCAGAGGGCGCTGCTCAGCATACGCATGCGCTACGGATTTGCAATTCTAATCATTTGCATATCATGCGCTACTTTGCATTTCCTGAAAATTTCAGCTCACTCGCGTAAGTCCTTCATGGTGTTGCAATTTTCACAAACGTGAGTGTATTTAACGGATCCTCATGAAACTTTCAAGAAATATTTTTGATATATTAGAAAAGGTTATAGTCTATAAAATGTTTGGGTGGTTTAAATCACGCACCTGCGCGCGCAGACAAACTTTTACATGGTTTAACTTATCGTTATGAAATTTCCAACATTTAATGTTTATACAACGACAATCGTTTTAAGCTATAAAACCTATTATATAGTTTAAGTTTCAACAGATAAGTTACATTTTATAGCCTATAATCTTTTCGAATATATCAAAAATATTTCTTGAAAATTTTATGATGATCGGTTTAGTAATTAAGGCATGAAAGCGTAACAAACTCACATTGCCATTTATAATATTAGTTAGGATTTTTTGGTCTATGAAACTTATCATCAGGTCTAGTACTGTCTTCTTTCCATATAATCACAATTAAAACACGAGAATCTTAAATATCAATGAATAAATTATTATCTCAGCTTTTATGAATAAATGTTAGTATTTAACAAGACAAATCAGGTTTAATTAGATATCTTGATTGATGTAAGAAATGGTATTTGTATGAGGAAGAAGAAGAAGGAAATAATGGACAATTTTAATTTCATCTTGAGTGCAGTATATAATGGTATTTAACAACAAATCAGTAATAACGGCAGTATAAAATTTCACAATTAAGAATTTTTTAGTATAGCTGAATTTATCAACTTTAATAAATCCAAATTTTGGTTTCAGTTGTGGTTAATGTCGCCTTCGTCTTCCAGTTTCATCAATAGGACATAAAACTAAAGTAATTCTAAAAATATTTATGATATATTAACGCATTGAAAGAACAGCAATTAAAAAGATTAATCCAGCAGACGATATTTAGATTTTAAATTAGATTAGAAAATATATATCTAAAGAGAAAAGCAGAAGTTCTTCTAAAGTGAGTTCAGAAAATGAGTTCTAAAATGAGTAAAAATGTAAGACACTTTAACGTGAAATATTTTAAAGGCCTATTTATGTGTTTATTCTCAACAAAGTTTTCAAACGAATAAATTACAAAAATCCCTATTAAAATATTTAGGGGTATTGAATTTTCAAATGTATCATAATGTTTAATATCATAAATATATCATAATGTTCTGGAATGTTCCAAGCCTTGATTTAAATTTATGAAGATTTTGGTAGAGAATGACGCTTATTGCAATCTTGAAAATAGATCTAGAATTTACAGGTTTTTTGGAATGTAAGTTGTAAAAGGAAAACTGCCGAAGGAAACCAAATGTTTTCTAGTTTAAAAGCATTAAGTAAAGCTACCGTGCTCCCTTTTTTCATCTTATCAGAAGCTGTAAACGTATAATAAAAAACAGGCGAACGCGTTGTCCCCTTGCATGCCTTTCGTGGCTTTCTCCTTGCGTATATGAATACAAGTAAATTTTCCTTAAAATGGTCTTCACGACAGCATTCTTTGACTTAAATAGCCCTCGTTTACTTTACCATACACGAAACGTAGACATTCTCCTACTTTTGCCGCGGCAACTGTAAGAATATTTCCAAGAACTGTAATGAAAAAGAACAAAATAAGAAATCAACCAATAACTCCTTTACAGAAATGCTCCTTTTGTCAAAAATAAATAAATAAATAAACAAAACTTTCATCGGCTGCAGAATTTTTTGTAACTTAAGAGGTAATTCCTTTAGGATAATCCTCCCAAAATAATAAATAAATACTTCTTTTGCAATTTATTTAGCATGCAAGTTTACATTTCATTAGCAAATCAAATACAGTCGAATCCGATTAATTGGGCCACCAGATAATCGGACCAGCCGCTTTTTCGGACCGAATATTAAAGAACGGAAACAAATCCTATGTACATAAGCCTAATATTATTCGCTTATTTGGATCAAAATTCTGTTTAATGAGACCAAAAAAAGTGAGAGAGAAACAGAAGCCACAAGTCGGCCGCTACAGGTGGTCCGCGAGATATGGGAGGATCTATAGCTGCGCTCCCCAGGAGAATGCTTTAGCAAAGGTCAGGAATTCCTTAAAGGGCATGACAAGAGCAAATCCAGTGGGATGTGAACACGCGCGCAAAATTTTCTGTGACCTTTCTTAAAACAGAGCCACCAGTGGCCGACAGTGAGGTTATTGGTCCCACTGCGTCCGCGATTTTCGAGGAAATGAACAATAGTCCGGCTCCACCTGAATGGAATTCCCACCTGCCAATCATGATTAAAGTTTACACGAGAAAACTATCATTTTACCACCCTTTTGGGATGATTTTAGTGCCAAAGCTTTAAATGGCGAGCAGTTTAACTCCCTCTTGACCCCGGAACACCAAGGTTCCTTCAGACCACTTTAGTCAATGAACTGCGCATGTGCCTTGTCTAGCCTGCCAAAATGCCACAACGGGACTTGGTGTTAGCTGAAAAAATTGGTTTCCTGCATAAGATCAAGCAACAGCCACGAAACACTAGTCAGCGTAGGTTGGTGAAAATCACCGGATTGGCAAAGACTATAATTTTGCGTTTGATAAAACAAGAGAATGAGCTGGGTGAAGAATGGGTACAATTTGAAGGACGAGGAGGAACTTCCAGAAAACGGAAGTGTGAAGGCAAGGATCCAGACGTCCATGAGGCCCTTAATGAATGGCTTGCCATTGTTACTGAACGAGCTGCGCGAGTAAGCGGCAAAATGTTAAAATGCAAAGCAAAAGAACTCGCTAAAAAGCTGAGCCACGATGACTTTAAAGCTACAGACGGTTGGGTTTTTCGAAGGAAATCTAGACATGACATAAAATTCAAGAAAGCACATGGCGAGAAAGAAAGTGTTGATAGTGCAGGTGCTGGAGAATGGAAATCAACAAAACTGCCCGAGCTTCTTGAAAAGTTTTCCGCACATGACATCTACAATGCTGATGAAATTGGGCTGTATTATCGTGCTATAACCGGACGGCTCGTTAAGTTACAAACATGTTGCACTCTCTGGCTCCAAAAACCGCGTAACCTGGACCGCGTAACTGTGTTGAGCTGCTCGAGCACGTCAGGAACGGACAAGCGGAAGATGTTGGTTATAGGAAAAAGCACTAAGCTTTCTTGACAATTGTGCACCACATCCTCATTTAGCTTGCTTAAAGAACACTAAATTTGGAACTAAATTGGAAAACACTAAATTGGAATTTCTACCTCCCACGACCACAGCTTTGGTCCAGCCAATGGACATGGGCATCATAAAAAATTTGAAGACCCTTTATCGTGCAAGGTTGGTTAATTACATCTTTGAAGCAATTGAAGAAAGTTTGCTGACCCCATCGTCAAAAGCCAGCGCTGTCAGTGCAGAGGTCAGCATCTTACAAGCAGCTGAATTTGTGGCCGACAGCTCGCGAAAAGTGAGCAGTGAGCTAATTCAGAACTGTTTATCTCACTGTGGCTTTAAGCACTTGGTTTTGGAGATGGATGTGGACATGCTCATTTAAAGTGAAAATGATGACGGACATGTGGAACTTCAACACGTACAAAATTGCGAAGAATTTTATCTATTGACAACGAGCTTCAATGCTAGGATAAAAAGGAATATTACGACGCTGCATTCGTTGCTCGAGTTGCAGCAAAACACACGAAAGCATCGGAAGACCAAGAAAGTAATGATGATGACGCCGCTAAAAATAAGTTGGTGCAAGTGACAACACAGGATGCGAGGAAATGCATTGAAATTTTGCTTCGGTATTTCATGCAGGAGGGAAATGAAGCAGTCTCATTGCTGCGTTAGATGTTTGTGGCGATTTCGTTCGCGTGCAACCCGTCAAGAGAACGTGTCAGATCACATCGGATATGTTCTTCAAATGTTGACTGGAACTTGGTAAGAACTTGGTTTTATTGCGCTTAGCATGCTGATTATCGTGGAGATCGTTTCTTAGAATTTGTTTCTAAATTAATTTTCTCAATGGAAAAAGTTCGATTGTAGTTCTTATTTGTACATGTACGTTCGCCATACCCGTGTGTACCACACAATAAAGGTTATAATTACATTTAGTACATGATTTACGTGTACATTTACTGTTTGCTACATATAGTACTTCTTACAACATAGGACATGTTCGTGTGATCGGGCCAGCCGGTAATTAGGACCAAAACGATCGTTTCCCGATGTGGTCCGATTAATCGGAATCGACTGTACATGAAATGTATGTACATAAATTGTATACGAAATATCTAATTTATCCGCATAGGAATAAATTAAATAACTAAGAATATAAGCCTCGTGTATGCCTACAGTGAGATGTCTTAAAAGTTTCCCTTCATATTTGCGAAACATAAATTAATTAAGAAACTTTACAATAAGTATACCTATGATTATTGGTAAGATTATAACACTGCAAAATGTCTTGAAAAGAGTAAACCAAAACAAAAGGCAAATTTACTTTCTTTTAACCTTGTTTCATTTCCAAAAGATTAATACGAAATATTTTTGTTGGTTAGTCAGCTTGCTATGAGTTCCCGAGCCTGAAGTGTTGCAGTCTCTTGTTATTGATGAATTACCCACCAGTCGTAGTGAAGTTATTGATAATGTTATTACCAATCAGTATTATCAGCTATTTGTTTTACTTTCAAAACGAATAGTCGATGCTTGAGTAAGCAATAATTTTTATAGTGTATAATAGTTTTCCTTTTTAATCAAACTTTGTTCCTCTGATATTTACCATAAATTGTTTGCTAACAATTTAAAATAATTATGTGTATACATTTCAGATCAGAAATTCAAAATTTAAATTTCCGTGTTACCTAGCTTACCTGAAGTTCTCTTTTAATATATTTTGTCGGTTGAAATTGAATGAAAAACTTAAAGTAAAGCTATATTTAAATTGTTCCTTTATTTTCAGCATTTTGTATTTTACGTAGGAGATTTAGCATTTTCTAATTATAAGTAGTTCAAGCAAGAATGTATTTTCCTTTTTATTAGGTCTTGATCCAGCAGGACCTCTGTTCAATGATGTTCATTCACTTGTCCGATTAGGTAGAGAGGATGCTGAATTTGTTGACGTCATCCACACGAACTATGCTCCAAATCGATTTGAGGGTATGCATATATATATGTATTTCAATTCAAAAACGAAACTCTAGTAAATGAATTTTAGAATTTTTAATTTTTCCTTTACATTGCTGTTTGTAATTTCAGTTTTAGTTCAACCTGATACTTATATATGCGAAATTAATTTTAGTTCATATTAATCAATTTATCCTTTAAAACGTAATTAAATAAATTACGAAGTTACTTAAACAATGCGCTATTTATATATAAACGATAAAATATAGAATTTAATAAATTCACCTTCAGAGAATATATCAAAATTTATCTGTCTTATAAATACGCACTCACGCACACACACACACACATGCACATATATTGTTGCATGCGTAAGGGTTCGTAATAAATTGAATACACACATGTCTGATGGTGAGTTGGTAAAATTTACTTTATGAAAAGAAACACTTCACAGTTTTGGAACTTTCCACAAAAATTATCGCACAACTCTTCACAGTGTCTTAGAGTATAATCAGTAGTTACACTTCACACTAATAAAAACATTAAACACAACGCAATACAAAGCGCATCTATAAAACGATGAACGATGCTAACCTGAAGATATCTCACAAATAATCATGCCAAAATAAAACTTAGATAAAACAGAAACCTGATTTGGGCATTATTTTAAATAAATTTCTGTCGATTTCCAGAGCCATATCTCTTCTTCCGGAGGAAAGCATTGTGCCGAAATGTTCCTCTTCCTAAAGAAGAGAGACTATCTGATCGGGCCTCGAAAGTGTTAGCGTTTTATTTAAATCTACACCAGCACAAGGTTGCTTTTGTAAGTTTAAATATCTCTTGCGTGTTTTAGGCATGAATTAGAAGTCAAATCATTTAAAAAAGTTTCTAACTAAAATCTTAAGAAGAACTTTCCTTCCTTCAGATTTATGAGTGAAAGATAGTATTTTAAATTTTATTATTAATAAAATTTGGCCTCTCTTCAGTATTATTCTCAAATGTGGATGCTCGTCGTGATTTTCAAAATAAAGATGTAGTTTCTATTCGTCTGTAACAGGCAATAACTTCTCACCCTTAAGAAACGAGATCATATAGTATTTTGTCTCTCGAAATGGGAGACATTATTTTTTCTTCGTCATAATTAATTATGAATTCTTCCTTCATAATGAATTCAAGTTTGACCTCTATCGTTTAAGAAAACAGAACGTAATATTTTTTACCCTTTTTGCTACGGGCATTATTAGAACTAAATCTTTCACTATGGAAAAGTTTAGAAAATGTGGCATTCCAATTTGAGTAAGAACCTTTTTCCCTTTTCCTTGTAGGCTATGGACTGAAAGAAAACGTAGGTCATTTTGATTTTTATCCAAATGGTGGAGAGGATCAAACTGGTTGTGTAACAGCAAGTGATGCTTATCTCCAATGTAAGTACCTATCCCGAAATTTAAAAAAAAGGATTTGAAGAACAGAGGTATTTTCTTGTTACTTCTGCCATATCAAATGACAACTCCTCTGGGATACTTGTATGTTGCCATTTGATATGACACAAGAGATTTTAATACACCTATGAAACGGTGAATAGAAATTTGGCTATTTAAAATGAACTACACTGGGAACTATTGAATAGGCAAGAGCCAATGTTTACAAAAGCATGATCTTAGTCAGCACGTACTCAGTAATACCGTTCTGACTAAGCTAAGTTATATATGGCATTAAAAACTTGATTTATGACTTAAAATAACTATGTAAAATTATCGTAAAAAGTCTGAAAGTTTTCAGATTTTATAACGTTTATTTAACGTTTTGTATGTTACCTTTATTTATGACATATCATGTTCTTCATACTTAAACCATAAAACTCAATTTAACAGCAATATCAAAAAATAATTTAAAAACACCGCATCGTTAGACTGTCTCTGGCGCTGCAGTTAAAAAAGTTTTTTTTTCCATGCAGTGCTGCCATTGTTTGCTTTGAAATCGTTGAGGTTTGTTAGTCAAAATCTCGTTACAGTGTTACAAAATATGAAATAGATAATAAAATAAATTCCAAATTCCGAATTCGGGCTTCCAGATGCCATATTCAAGTGGAGGACTAAGCTATTCAAAATTTGATGTCTCTAGGCAATGTTATTTTTTCACAGCGCGAGAAACGTGCGTACATTCATGCAGATTCTTCATAGTTTAATTTCTTTAAATATAATGTAGGGCTCTAATATTTGGTTGCAACAACTTAAAAAGTGGAAGTCGTTTATAGTGTCCAACGCAAAATGCCGAAACGAAATTAATACCCCTTCTAGGTTAACGCCCTTTCGGCTAAAAATTATACATTATATTAGTATGATGCGTCGCAAATTATATTGATTAGACATGAAAACGATATGCTAGAAATAAAATATGGATATAAATCATAACAGTGCTGCTTAAAATAAAATATAAACATAAATTATTAAACAGTATGTGTATTGATTCTAGTTCAGGAATGTGCAATTTCAGTTTAAAAGAATACTTTTAAGATATTCTGCCACATCAAATGACAACGCCTCTGGGAACTTGCACTTTTTTAAGCAGAATGCATTATAAATAAAAAAAAGGTTGCAAAATGTAGCAGTAATATTATGTAACGAAAACTCAGGGGAAAAAACCTACTTCCTAAGTATTTCTAATATCAAACGGACATAACTTAAAATGGCATGCATAACAAACAGAAATACAAGTTTATTAGCTATAAAAAAGCATAAAACTAAGATAATAAAGCTATTCTAAATAACTATATCTGCGCATTTTTATAGTTAGTAATACATTAATGTATATAATTATGCTCAGAATACACGAAAAGTTGGCTACAAGTTTTTTCTCTCGAAATATCGATTCTGTTATATACTTTCAATCATAACATTTATCACTGAAACAAGTAGGAAACATTTCATGGAAAGCAGCTTCAGTGCTGGGCTCAGAAGAGTTTATGGTAAATGGTAAGCTGATATTCTGTTCAATTCTTGTAAATCAGCATATATAATTAATAAAATGCTCATTATATTAATAAATTAAATGGAAACTATTTCATATATTTAAAAGCAAAATCTACGAGATTTTCGAGAATGAATTTACTGAGATTACTTTACTTTTACTTTATCACTTTTCAAAAGTTAATTTTAGGCAATATGTAGGCAACTTTTAGCTAATTTTAAAAGGAATTTCAAAGGAAAACAAAAGCTGTAATTTTGGTGATTAATGGTAATATATTTAGTAAAATTGCTCTCTTTATTATATTTATATCTGTCTTATGATTGTAATAATTACAAATAGCTCAGTGGCGTTTGCGTGTAATAACTCAAAAGTTTTAATATTACATATTGAAGTATATTGAATGTTAAACTAAATGCATCTTTTGTCCTCAAGGAATGACGTGAAAAGTAACATTTTGTATCTAGAGAAATATTTTGTTTCTGTATTGAAACCGCTCTCATAGATTACTCACATGATTCTTGAAAATTTGCAAAACTTGAAGCATATGACATGGGTCAACATTTATGGACGTAGCCACCTTTCTAGACTAATTTAGACTGGCATCTCTGTGCACAGTTAGATGTAAATTGGGATTAGTGGACCCATCCGGAAATACCGGTGATGAAGGAATCACACAGCCCGAGACAGACTTGACAGCATCCTTATGTCCCTGTCGCGCCTGAGCAGATCACTGAAGAATCGGTAACTGTAGTCCTGTGAAGAAAATTATTGTATTCCCCCAAAACTCAGTTTGTCTAATTACAGATCTTAGCAGAACGCCGAAGGTTGGCTGCCCTCGAAGATTACCCCTGAAACAAAAGTTGCTGCCAGTCAGCCCTCAGAGACGGATCATAAAATATTAGTGTTAATAAAATTTTATTCTTCGTGCAGACAAACGTTTTTAAGATGACCGTTATTCCAGCCGATTTTGGTCTTTGACAGAAGCAGTAGTCTTAAAGATCTAACCGCCGGAGACGTTTAGCTCTTTTGCATAAACTAGATGCAGCCAAACCGGTATAGTGGTTAGAGTCACTGACTGCCATGCCGAAGGACCCGGCACCCTAAATATGCGGCTAGCCGAAAGTCCTCTCTTGTGGTTTGGTGGAAGGGGAGCGGGGTGGGTCACCCTCGCACCCGTCCCCCCCGGAGAGTTCTAGATAAAAAAAGGGGGCCGGAACTGAGCTAAATCGCACTGTCACCTGTAATGTGCTCAAGGCTGTTGCCAAAGACAGGCGTAATCTTGCGCTCCTTACCACGAGAAATTGCGTGGGCTGATGTTGCTGTCAAACAAGTGAGCATAAGTAACAACAACAGTAACATAACCTAGATACGTTTTCAGAGGGGTGTATGAAAGATTATTGCGGTTGAACCATTATTTCCACTTAATCTATGAAAGATCACTGCTATTGCGATCGAAATCCATTGCAAATTTCTTGTTTTCCCCTCCCCCATTACGTATTTTTCTTTGAAATACTTTTTCGCGAATAAGTAAACTTAACCGAAACGCAGTAAAGAAAAGCACACTTAATAACTGAATGGCCTTAACTGACAAGATATGGCAAGGTCAAGTAAGCGAAACATGTACATCAAAAACTCAAAGACACGAGGAGTGTATGGAACAAAGAATTAAAAATTCTTAGACTATAAACAATATTGTTGTCCTTATCCGCAACTGTAAATGGTCTCGAAATACACAGTTAGGAACAGAGATGGGAACACGCTATGATACAGTATTGATTTTGAAAGGGCCAGGAAATCTCTTTCTAATTAAGATGAGATCTTATTTGAGCGATGTCCATAAAGCAGAATCTATGTTGAATATATATATTGCCAGTTTCTGAGTATCTTGTACGTTTCATCAAAAAGAAAAACCCCTTTTGCACTTTTCTATATATTTTCCCTTAAAAACGTACCAGTAGTTGTTTTTTCAAAAACGAGCAAAATATATGACATTTTATTGCAGTGAATTTTAAAATAGGATATCGGTTTTTAAAGCATTAATCTCTGTGGTGGCATTTTTCAAGAAATAAGCAAATGTAAGAAACGTAGTTTCTTTTCTTCTTTTTCTTCTGAGTTATTTTAATTGCAGGTTTGTTCAGTCACTCCATTTGTTTCAGCCGTAAGGCTTTTAAAAAACATGTAGACTTCACTTGGTGTATTGTTAATATTTTTATATATTTGGGTCTCACAACGCGCCCTTTAATTTAAAATACTAGCCACTTATTATTATTAATTGGATGTTTAATTGATAACTAGTAATAAATTGTAGGTGGCAGGAATGTATTTAAACTCTTTGATTTTATGATTTATGGGGAATTGATTGATTGTTGTGTGAATATTTCTTCTCTTATGTTTGTGAGGTTTTGAATTAATGGAATTTAAATTTATTGCTCTTGAGTTAATTATAGAATTGATGAATGCATGTTTAGGTGAATTGAAAGAAGCTGCTTTGTTTTGAGAGATAGCATTCTGTGTACCCAAGCACCAGCGAAGATTTATGCCTCTTTATTTTCAGGTTATTGATTAAATTAATGTAATTTTTCATTTGATAGGGTTAATTGATTTTAAGGATAGGTTTATTAATTCCTTTGGGTTTGATAAATCACCCAGTTCCCCTCAACTCAGTTAGGAGTAGTTTTCAAATTATTTTTAGTAGATATATTATTCTATATTTCATTTTTGTTTGTGTCCGGCATCAAAGAAAGTGAGAAGGTTAAGGTAAATAAGTCAGGCAGTATAAAATATTAATACTTAAAAACTTCTAAATATAATAATTAAAAATTTATTAATAATATAAATTTTATAATAAATTATATAAAACTTCCTACTGAGCCAAAATTAAGGAACTACACATCAGGAAAATAAACGCTTTGGGAATGACAGATTGATGTTCTAATGTAAATAAATATCAGGATACCATCAGGTACTTTACTGGTTGTTGTTGTTGTCGTGTTCATTACTACATGGAAGAATGATTGCCAGAGCCTACTCCGAAGTTGGTTGGACTTCTATTTTCCATCCCCAATTTTGAGGGAGAGCACCCCGGAGGGGTAATCCAGGAGTCTCCTACTCCTCTCTTCTCCCACCAATCCACACGAGAGGACTTTCGGCTCTCCGTATATTTAAAGTGCCGCCATGCCGCACCGACACTATACATTTACAAACATCCATGCCTTCTCCAGGATCCGAACCCGAGCCCATTGGCATGGCAGTCAGCGACGCTAACCACTATACCGGTTGGGCGGCACTTTACTGGAAAAGTACTTAATTTCTTTTATAGTTTTTTTTATAGTTTTATAGTTTTCTTTTATAGTTAAACTCTTTTATAGTTTCTGTTAGTGCTTTGACGTGCAGCCACTCGAGAGCCTATGAATTATTTACTGCCAGCATAGAAGAACCTGAATGCAAATTCAAGTCAGCACAATGTGAAAATCTGGATCAAGTAGCAAGTACTACATGTAGTACATGTGAAGAGAACTGTGTTAGTATGGGTTATTACTCAGTCAACAGCAAAGATCTTGCTCAGAAAGACAGTTCCATCATATTTTATCTTAAGACAGCTGGTGAAGATCCTTACTGTTTGGAGAAACAAGCAGAGGTTAATGAAAACCAATAAAATAAATGTAAAGTTCAAACGAAACTGAAAACTAATAAAATATTTGCAATTTAACTTGAAAGATTTCATTTTGTTCTCAAAATGAACATTTGTATTATGCAATTAAGTATTCACACGCTCCTGTTAAATGCATTTAAGTGTATTAAGTGTAAATACATAAATATATATTTATAAACAGACCATTCCATCTTTAATAATTAGGAAGTTTCAGCTTCTCTTGCTTAGTGATTTCATATGAAAATATTTCCTGAATGCCAAAAGACCACAACAGAGTCTTTTTCAAGGAATAATGTAATTCTGCTAATTAAATAGTACCAATTTAACTTTAATCCTAGTAATTTAACTTTTAACATTAGTTTATTAAAAAGGAATTAGGAATATTTAGTGACATCAGTTAAAGGGAAAAAAAGAAAGATAACTTTATGTAATAAAGTTCCGAAAAAAAATTTGGATGATGATGGATGTCATTGTAAATGTTAAGGAATTGGAAATGTTCACGAAGATTGATAAATATAGAAAGATTTAAAAAATTAAATTTATCACTCAATAAAGCCTTTGTAATACTTTTAGCTGAAGAATTATCCAAAAATTATTAACCTTAGATGAGCAATCAAAATGCTGAATTTAATCAAAATTCAACATTTTGAATGCTCAACCGAGAACAGATATTTTCAGCTATCTGAGAAGATTTGCCTTCTTTGCTTAGTTTCTGGAAAGACATTAGATACTCGTTGATAATTTTTGTGCATTATTTTTAACCTATCATATTTAGAAGATAGAAGATTACTAAATTAAACTCAAAATGCGATGAATTACGCCCATTACTGGAGTGCGAGAGAAAAGTTTTAGAAGTTTGCAATAAAATCACCTTAAAACAATTAGCTTTAAACCTTAACAGGAAATATTATTCCTCTAATATACAGCATTAGAATCTACAATTCTCTACATTTCTTATGCTTGCGTAAAATAATAAAGAAATTTATTTTACTCTATTCTAATACTCGATTTAAATGTAAAAAAGGTGGCTATGCAAAAACTTTTATAATTCCTAAGCGTACAATTTCTATGAATTTTATTTTTAATGAAATGCCATAGAAAAATTGAAATCAAAGCAATAACTATATTTTCCATAATAGCAACAATTTTATGAAAATTATCTAATCTCTCTTTCATAAAGACAATTGGAAAATAATCAGGAAAACAACAAATTACAAGTAGAAAATAAATAAATAAATTAATAAATGTAAATTATAAAAAATTTAAATTAAATTCAAAGCTTGCATTTTTCCTTTCTAACAAGTTTACAGAAACTTTTTTAATCTGTCTTTTATACATATATACACTACTCGACATTGAAAATGCAACACCAAGAAGGAGTGGTCAGAAAGTAATGAAATTTGGAAAAAGACAGAGACAGCAAGCAGCAATAAGTGATTTTTATTTCAAAATGTTAGTCAGAATACAGAGCGAGAACGGTGTCGGCTCAGTAGGATGTATGAAAACCACGGATAGCGATGCGCGAAGAAACACGTCTGGGCATAGAGTCAATAAGAGTGCAGATGGTGTCTTGAGGGATGGCAGTCCATTCCCTTTAAACCATTTGCCACATTTCGTCTTCTAAACAAGGCAGGGGCAGAGTCTGCAAACGACGTGCAATCACATCCCACACATGTTCGATTGGTGACAGGTCAGGAGAGTACGGTAGTCAGGGAAGCATCTGTATACCTTGCAGAGCATGTTGGCAGATGCGAGCACTGTGTGATCGGACATTATACCTGAAGGTAGAGGATTGCCACCAACCGCAGTATACAATCCAAGTATCTTTGGGCAATAGCGTCCCAAACCATTATACCACGTTGTCGCACGGTGGGACGTTCCACAATTACTGCCGGATTAGATCTGTCTCCACGTCGACGCCACACAAGTATGCGGCGACTGTCAATGCATAAACAAAAGCGTGACTCATCTGAGAACACGACGTTTCGCCATTCGGTCATCCACATCGCTCCAGTCCGGCACCATTCTAAACGTTGGCGTCTATGCTGTGGGGTCAATGGCAGTCTTGTTAATGGACGCCGTGAGTGCAGGCCACGTTCAACCAGTCGACGGGAAATCGTTCTCGTAGACACGGGAACATCCAGGATAGCTTGCACACGATGCGGAATCGCGGTACAAGTGACTTGCGGGTCCGCCACAGCTTCTCGGAGGATGCGTCGATCCTCGCGTGCTGACGTCACTCTGACTGCACCTGCACCCCTCCTTCTTCCCACATTCCCTTGTTCCAACCATGTTCGCCATAGCCGATACACCGTGTTCGCATCCATGTGGGTATCAGCTGAGATTTGACGTAAGGACCAACCCGCCCTTCTCAGTCCGATCACCATACCCCTCGTAAAATCGTCTATCTGCTGGAACTGCCTTCGTTGACGGCAGCCTGGCATTCTCTCCTATTACACGTATCCTTCGGGATAAAAAAACCAACTTTCTTCGATAATTCGTCCGGCAGAAATAACAAGACGAATATTGCACATTCTTCACGTTCCTTCCCTTATATCTTACTTGACGTGCGTCGGAGTGCTGCGCATTTCACATCATTCGCATAACTCAGTGACGTGCGTCGACTCTAAAATTTGCGTAAATTTTTGAGCACTGCTTCGTGGTGTTGCATTTTCAATGTCGAGCAGTGTACAAAGAAAGCAGTTTTGATGTAAATAGCATATAGCGAAAGAGAAAATAAATAGGTAAATAGGAAATTTTTAGAACTCTAAAATATATTCAGCTCACATGAAAATATCAGAAAAATTGTTAGAAAGTACTAAATAAAGAGAGATTGAGACAAAAGCATAATTAAGGTTGTTCTAGGAACAGGATTCAATTTTTTAGATTGAGGCAAAGATACGACTGATGTCTGCTTAAAGGAAGAATGCCTTCGAGGAGGCCTTCTAAGAAGAACTGCTTGCAGTTACATTACACACTGAGCCGGCCAGACGGTATAGTGGTTAGGGGAGCCGGCTACGATACCAAAGGGCCTGGGTTCGAATCCCGGAGAAGGCATGGCTGTAATCGTCTGTCTCTTCATAGGCCCCCCCCCCGGGGTTGACTCAGGAGAATTCCTGGGAAGTACTGGCTAGGATCTGTACTTAGGCAGTCTCAACCACGGGGGTAAAATATCAGGTACTATTGTACCTTATTCTTCACAGGACTAGAACCCGGGTATTGTACCTAGGATGGGATCAGGCTCGACAGGGACCGTACTGGTACTGTCTTGTCCGCTCCCTCGGCTGTGGTGGAGCTGATAAAAACAGACAAGGAGGAGGGCGTGGGACTATGCCTGTA
Organism: Stegodyphus mimosarum; assembly: GCA_000611955.2. Lineage (NCBI taxonomy): Eukaryota > Metazoa > Arthropoda > Arachnida > Araneae > Eresidae > Stegodyphus > Stegodyphus mimosarum. The sequence goes on from KK113242.1 coordinate 303,666, forward strand.
TAACCACAAAGGTAAAGTTAAGTCGTCCCCGTCCATCCGTAATGCGTGTCCCTTCATAGGAGGCAAAGGTGGCCCACCTGTTAGGTGCCTCTATAATAAACTTACCACCAATTCTGGCCTTAATAGTGGCCAAGCGGAACCGGCTGAGGTCCCGCCATTGGCAGAAAACAAATTTCACGTTGAAAGAACCACGAACTCTCAGATGCAATCAGATCTTTCGTCGGTATTTGAGCCCAGCTGAACGGTCAGTTTTCAAAGGTTTTACTGCTTGGCCACTAGTGGGCCGCTACGCTTAGAGACCAGAACTCTCTGTAGGGCTTTGTTTGAGACAGCGATCGCCTTACCATGGAAGCTTCATCTATTCCATCTGTAAAAAATGTGGAATATTGCTTGGCTGCGAGCTATTGCAGCAACCTGAAGTCAAATTTCTAGACTTCAAAATAGGAGAATTATTAATCTTAGCTACACTCACGTTTGGGAAAATTGCAACACCATGAAGGACTTACGCGAGTGAGCTGAAATTTTCAGGAAATGCAAAGTAGCGCATGATATGCAAATGATTAGAATTGCAAATCCGTAGCGCATGCGTATGCTGAGCAGCGCCCTCTGAACGGCTGATGGATCCGAATAAATAGACGGCTGTAGCGAGGCATGTATGGTTATCGGTGGTTATCTGCTAGTGGTAAACGTTAACTCAATCTGTACTTATGCCTCGTCGACGAAAGAGAGCGAGATTTGAACAACTTACAGAGTTTGAACGAGGGAGAATCATCGGCCTTCGTGAAGCTGGATTGTCGTATCGTGCAGTAGCCTCTCGTGTGCAGCGTAACAGCAGCACAGTGATGCGCGTTTGGAAGCAGTGGACGGACGAGTGTCGGACAACTCGGAAATCCGGGAGTGGACCCCGAAATGTGACGTCAGCTCGCGATGATAGACACCTGGTCCGCATGGCGCGGACGGACCGTACAGCTTCCTCTAGACAATTGGCAGCACTGTGGTCAATAGCTACAGGTGTTTCATTGTGTGCTTCATCAATTCGTAGACGTCTGCTGCAGTGTGGACTGCGCGCACGGACTCCTTTATACAGGATCCCCCTAACGCACGACCATCGCCGCCTGCGGCTACAATGGGCCAATCAGCATAGAGACTGGCGTGCTGATTGGCAGCATGTCGTGTTTTCTGACGAATCCCGCTTTAATTTGTGGTACCATGATGGCCGCATTCGTGTCAGACGCTATGCCGGTGAACGCCACCTTCCGGAGTGCATTATCGAACGCCACAGTGGACGAACACCCGGAGTTATGGTCTGGGGCGCCATAGCATATCATAGACGATCTCAATTGCTACGAATTGTGGGCAATCTGAACAGCAACCGGTATATCCGTGAAGTTCTACAGCCCGAAGCTGTTCCCTTCCTTCAAAGCTTGCCAGGCGCTGTATTTCAACAGGACAATGCCCGCCCTCATACTGCTCGGATTGTTAAATCCTTCTTTGCAGCGCAGCAGGTACAGCTTCTTCCTTGGCCTGCGTGTTCCCCGGATATGTCGCCAATTGAACATGTGTGGGATGTCATTGGTCGGCGTCTTGCTCGTGATCCTCGTCCTGTTGCGTCTGCAGACGAACTTTGGGTACGCGTACAAACGATATGGAATGCTCTTCCTCAGTCAGACATTCAAACTTTGTTTGACTCCATGCCACGTCGTGTAGCAGCACTTATTGCGGCGCGTGGTGGCCACACAAAATACTGATTCTGATCTCTTGTTCTTGTTTGTTTGCTTTGAACATTTAATCATTTATTTGTACCACTACCACTCAACTGTGTATTAAATTGCATTCAATTATGACGATTCCTTCTTGGTGTTGCAATTTTCAAAAACGTGAGTGTATATAGTGCAGTAAAGTTATTGATGATTCTTATTCGTGTTTTACAGTTGCTTCCGTCTAATTTTCTAGAAGTCAGTGTGAGATAAAGTTTGTTGTTTTTATTAAAATTACTTTCAGAGATGCCTACAAAATTCTGAGGTGTGGCTGAAAAATCAAAATTTAGTAATACAACGTAGTGACTATAAAAGTTATATTTCTAGACATGAAATTAATAATAAAATTCTGCGATGGTAACTCGAAAATGCTTCATCAGAAATTTAAATTAATACTTAATAATATTAACCCATTATTTTCACTTTTCTTTTATTTTTTAGCTGAGTTTTTAAACTGTTTATATTTGTTTCACCCCCACCATAGTATAACCTTCTTTTTACTTAGATTACTTTTTATTACATGGTTGTTCCTGATAAAAGAGATTGATTATATAATAAGAGAGAAACATTAAGGGTAAAATGATTTTAAATGCCTTAATTCAATACTCATTTACAGAGAGAAATTAGGGAATGTGGGCTTGTTTTGTAACTCACTTGGTAATAATAAGGTATTTCTGTTAACAAGGTTTTTATATGGAGTAAGGTTTTTCTTATTTTTCCCTTCTTAAAAAATGATATTTTTTATTTTTAACCGAGAGAATTTTCATTCGGTAATAAAATTTACAGAAACCCTAAATGTCAGTTTTGTAACATTTATTAATCCTATAATTTACAGCATAAACTTAAGATAGCAAACAAAAATAATATTGCAGAACATGCGAATTCGGGAAAAAAAGGACTAATTACTTTTATAAATACCTAGAAATCAAAATCTAACTGACACGAGAAATATTTAAAATTATAAACTTGCAATTAAATACCTGATTTTACTTACTTTCAGAAGAGAGTTTTAAAGTCATTGGGGAAAGCAAATCACGCAAAGCGTCACTACCTCAAGTTGACAAATTTCATTTGCTCGTAAATTAAGTTTTTTTCATCAGTGTTGCAGAATTTTATGTTACACTACTCACGAGTTTGGTGTTTAGTGCATAATAGAAAATACGTAATAAAAACAGATATAAGTCTCATTTTATTGGTATCAGAGTCGAAGAAGAATGCCAGAATTTTGAAATACATCTTGAAAATATTAGTCAAAATTACGCCAATTCTTGTTGAAAATGTTGTTCCTGTTTTGATGTTTCGAATAAAAAAAATAAACTACTTAGAACTTCACATATGTTTCGAACTGCATTTGTTAGATAATTTAAGATTTTACTTTTCGCATAGTATAAAATGTTTTCATTTGCAGCGATATCTCTCTGAACGTGATCGTTTCTGTCATATTCGGTACTATAATTGATATCGGCTCTGGATATCTGTCGGCAGCTGTAAGACTGTTAGTTTATAACACAGATCTTATTAAAATTTTTTATGTAATTTAAAGCAACAGGTCATTAAAAATTTTTATTAGCCACCAGGATTTAGACTCATGAATAGGTCTAGGCATTATGGTTACAAATCACAACGCTTCCCAGTAACTGCAATGTTGAGTTCTCTAAACGTCCTTTATGATGGTCTTTCCTTCTAGTGTGTTTGTTTTAAGAGTTATGAAATCCGGTTATGCAAGTGATATTTTTCCATCTCTCTAAACCATTTTTGCATCTTTGAAAAGACAGCGACTTTACTGGCAGTAACAGGACATAGATATCTTTGCCCTTAAACCTGAAATATACTTTTGATTCTGAAGCTCGCGGCTTAATGTCAAAGTCACAAAAAATCAAAATCGTGTCTGACATTAGCGTAACAGCAATGAGCATCAGTCTTAACTCATAGCACCACGTGTCAGCGTCAGCAGACACTGAGATTAACAACGCGTACCAGCAACCTTCAACATCAATTCGTTCTATATACCAAATACAGGTTATACTATAAGAAAAGGATTCACGTGACAATGGTAGAACGCTGCCCGACAAGATGGCTGCAGTACTGTGAAGTATATATTTATAGGTGCCCAATCAGTTAAACATCAAAGCATGTGCCTCAGTGCTGACCCCAGAACGAGGTTAGGTGTTCTGTTACTTCTCATATTCCAGGCAAGCAATCAATTACTTACTATGCCCACAAATTCAACATGCTTATGAGCTTTAAGAATATTAAGTATCATGCCTTTAAATGGAAGGCACTTGAATGAGTATTGGATAGAATTCACTCGCAACAAAAGGCACGGACCTGAGTTCAAAACATGCTTTTAGGATAATGGATATGGGCTTCATGTCACTGCCGCAAGTAACCAGAGATCGGGCTTTAACCAGCACAGAAGAAACGACCATCATCCCCCCTTTATGGCCCTCTTTATCGGCAAAAAGTTGCCAATAACAAATTCACACAGCAACCTATAATAACAGTTCTTTCATACTGTTCAATAGAGATTGCGTTATAAAGAACAAATATTCATGGCAACAACGCCTGCGTTTTAAATTAAAAGCAGCCTTTCCGAAGTTAATATTATTTCGGATTATTTGACCGTGTCTAAATACTACATAACGCCAGGGCTGTTGGTATGCATAATTACATCTAGCATCACATACTGCTACGAACTTGTAAAGTAACACATCCATTGTAAACAAATATTTGTACAAATACCATAATAATTCTTGAATTACTGTGTATTCAATAATAAACTAGAAATGTACATTTGTTCTAACACAAAAATTACACTACAAAAACGATCGCTAATTATAAAGCTTCAGAATCATTAGAATATTATGTGTAATGTTTTTTAAATGTTTAAGATTAAAAAAATCAAAAGGAATTTATATGTAAACTGAGCAAAATATATCAAAATTCTTAAAAAATTCGGTAGCTTTTTTCTTTTATTTCATATTTAAACTCGCAGAAAAAAATAATCTAAAAATTACGCAAGAATATTTTTTTTTATGTTTAATTGCTCTTTAGAAAATGTTAATTAAAAATGATTACAATAATTATATAACTCATATATTGCAATAAAAATCCTGTAATACCTTTGTAACCTCTAATGTATCTAGCAATCAAAGTGTCCAGATGCTTGCTAGATGTTAAGCGAATTATCGCTAAGTAACTAATGAAACTTGAGAAGGGTATAGAAGACCCTTTATTTAAAACTAAGAAGAACGGAAGGCACACCTCATGCTTACAAGTCAGCCAACCAGTTGTGGCCAGATAACGTAAGGTAACAATAAGACAGACATAAAGTTTAAATCCAAAATAGCTAGTAGGTAAAGGCTACACAGAACAGTTAATGTGTATATGGTTCAAAACGTAACAATTATTGGCAATTATAATTCAAAGCTAAAGCCTACAACAGTGATCAGTTAATGTAATTATGGCTCAAAATATAACAAATATTGTCAATTATAATGCAAGGCTAAAGCCTACAAATTTTATCTTATCTAGTAACCTAGTGGTGGCTGGTAAATTTTTATTTCAACTATTTTGGAATACTCTGTCTTATTTCTGAGGAATAAGTTTACAGCCTAAGTTACGGAGTTCCTTAGCCGAAAATTTGCCTTTTGATGCATTAATTTTTAATTATGTTTCGTTTACTCGAACGTATTAGGGATTTGCACGATGTTCGTCTGTAGTTTCTCTAGTAACAATAATATCGTCTAAGTAAATAGACTCATTTTTTTAGGATAGGTCTTAGTACACTGACTACCAATAAGTATTTGGACAACTATGCAAATGACGATATCTGCGGTCCTAAGGTACGTCACGGACTCCGCCGGTATATATCGTGTAGGAAACAGCATCGGCTTTAGTCGCATACAAGATGCCTCGCAGTTCGGAGCTCTCTGATTTCGAGAAAGGTACAATTATCGGGTATCACAAATGTGGCTGATCCTTAAGGGGCTTATCTAGCGATCTGAAGTACCCAAAATCGACAGTGTGAAGATTAAGAAGTGGAAGGTGAGCGGCGATTGTCGGAATGTGCTCCGAGTCGGCAGACGAACGAAAATGGAAGATAAAGACCGACGAGTGCTGTCCAGAGAAATTCGGAAGAACCGCTTCCAACCGATTGCCCTCATCCGCGAGGAGTTTCGACAGGCATCCGGGAGTATTGTTTCAATGAATACCATCCGTAAGGAAGTACATCTGCTTGGTTTTCATGGTCGTGCTGCTGCCCATAAGCCTTTGATCACAAAGTCCAACCGCGCCGCTCGGTTAATGAGGTGCAAAGCACATCGAAATTGGACCGTAAGTCAGTGGAAACGGGTTCTTTGGAGTGACGAATCAAGGTTCACCCTTTACCGTTCGGATGGCTGGGTCTGGGTCTGGCGTCTACCTGGAGAACGTCTCCTGCCTGAATGCATTGTGCCAACAGTGAAGTTCGGCGGAGGTGGAATTATGGTCTGGGGGTGTTTCTTCTGGTATGGGCTGGGACACTTGGTCCCCATTCGTGGTAAGCTCAACTCCGATGCCTACTGCACTATTTTGGATGACAATGTGCTTCCTACGTTGTGGCAGTTTTACGGGTTGGACCCATGTTACTTTCAGGAAGGCAATGCCAGTTGTCATGTTTCGACGTTAACCTGTAGAGACATTAGGTTATTACGAAGCAGGAGACATGAAAAATATGCAACGCCTTCGCCGGGAATCGAACCTAGGACCTCTCGGTTACGCGTCGAGCATGCAGACCACTACACCACGAAGGCATGCGAAGAAGTTGGGAGAAATACCTTATATACTCCCCTTTTAAAGGGCGACTGGGGCTTTGGGGACCCAATCGCCAAATCGCGGTGGTGGAGAATCATCATCCACCACCTTTTTTAGTTCGGGCGCCAGTGTAGAGACATTAGGTTATTACGAAGCAGGAGACATGAAAAATATTCAACGCCTTCGCCGGGATCGAACCCAGGACCTCTCGGTTACGCGTCGAGCATGCAGACCACTACACCACGAAGGCATGCGAAGAAGGCGGGAGAAATACCTTATAAACCAAGGCTTGGTATGGTGACAATGGAGTTCATCGAATGGACTGGCCCGCCCAGAGTCTAGACCTGAGGCCTATCGAGAATCTCTGGGACGAGTTGCACCGCCGAATTCAGGGGTGCCACTACCCGTGCAAAATCGGTGAAGGAACTTCTATGTCTTATCCAAGCTGAGTGGAAGAAAATACCACTAGCTGTCATTCAAAGACTTGTGGAAAGTATGCCCCGGAGGGTCCACGCTGTAATTACCTCTCGTGGAGGCTCTACCAACTATTGATTTTGAACAAAGTTAGTTTTTCTTTTCTATCACAGGTGTCCAAATACTTATCGGTAGTCGGTGTATAATGTCCGTCGCCCTCTGACCCGTAACGAGTGTTCTGCATAAACCAAATTTAAAAGTTGTTTAAATGCCGGATTTGGGAATAAACTAGGTTTCTGTTACACTTTCCGACTTACACACACCTGAAAATATCTCAAAGTAAGATCTAACGTCGTGATATAATTCGTTGATTTAATCTTCCCGATTATTTCTTCGATTATGGACAGTGGCTAAAAGGGATATTTAGTTAAGTGTTAGTATTTAATTTTCGACAATCTACTGCAGATCTTCAGGATTTATGGTCCATGGTGGGATATTATTCTTTATTCGGCATAGTGTTAAGGGACTACGTAAGGGAGTAATAACCTTTTTCTTTAACATTTCCTAGATATGCTTTTAGATGATCTTTTTGAGGCTATCATAGCGATACGGCTTTTCTCTACAGGGGACATTTCCTGTGTCTATGCTTTGGTTTACAATTTGAGTGAGTCCAGAAGTATCATTAAGTCATTTAGAAAATCGACTTACCAATTCTTCCTGCTTATATTTTTCTTCAGACGGCAAGTGTTTCAGCTCGATGACCGGAGGGTGCGCTGTAACATGGCTTCCCGAAAATTAACTTGATCGCTCTCTGCCTATGAAATAAGTATTCATCCCCAAAATTAATGCAGCTCGCAGGTTTTTCACAACGAAGAAAACTACTTTCTCTTGCTTATTCCTTATTTCGATGTGTAATTTGAATTTTCCTATGAATGTAAAGTGTCTTCCTTGAACGGCAAGAAATTTTCACCTCCAGCACGTTCAACACATTAAACATTCTATGTCATTTAAAACGTTTTCGAAAAACTTTCCCCACCAAAAAATTGCTTAGGTCGCGTCCGCTGGCAAATTATTTAACAATAATTGTATTACAGGCAGAATCAATTTTTTATAACTATCGTACTCAATTGAATTCTCAAGGGATTTTCTCGCTTCCGGGGTAAATGCACCTTCTTACTTTCAGCACCCTTATTAGGTTAAATTCTTACAGCCTTCTTTTCTCTGTTTTCTCTTTGGCGATTTTTCTTGACGATCGCGACTAGCGATTGAAAATTTCTTTCTAGCTTCAAAATGATTATTGTCATCCAGCTATGGCCTTTCTTGTCCTATAGACCTATGCAACTGTCCATTCGACCTTTGGTCATACCCTTTACGGCGAACTCAAACCAACTCTCGAGCTTGGTCCGATTTCTGAATTCTAGAAAATCCTGCATTTGAGGTGATAACCTAGGTAGTATAATTTGAATGACTTCCTCGTTGGATTTTATCCCATACAATAAATTTACCAATTATATTTTTCGTAATATAAATTTCATCAGTTCTTCGACCTTAATCGGGTAGCTGCTAAATAATACAACTTGCAATTTCGCCTTTTCTTTCACCATGGGACAAGTTTATATCAGAGCGGTTTTAAATATTTCGAGTTTATAACTCTCGCTGCCTGGTCTTTCTCGAAGAATGGCGGTGGCTGTGGCGAAATATTTGCATTTTCCCAAATAGATAAACCAACAAACACGAGTCCAGTTGTTCCAAAAAAATGTGATTACATTCAAAAGTCATCGAGGCTCCGATCGTGTCCACAATGTGTCAAAATCTCTCCATGGGGCTTACTGGTGCCGGTGGATCCTGTGATGTTAAGGGAGCCAGAATAAACGCTGAATTTTCCTGAAACGGTCTTATTTTAGGCCTGGCGACATTGTAATGTCTGATGTATTTCGTAATTATTGAAAGTGGCCAGACTCTTGGTAAATGCTAAGGGAATAAATCTAAAGTAACAACTGAAAGCTGAGAAGGATGTTGTTTAAAATAAAATTAAACTTTCCATCCTTAAAATTCCTTTTGGCCCATGTGGAAAAACAGTATTTTTTTTTTTAATTTAAGGTCTGCCCATGCAAACTTGGTTAAAAATAATGTTCCCGAATTTAAAGTTAATGATATAATTTTAGTTAAGGAGGATCATTTACCCCGAAAGTTTTGGAGATTAGAGAGAATACTTCAGTTATTTCCTGAAAGAGATGGCAAGGTGTGGGCTTGCAAAGTGAAAACCTAGTCATTAGTTATTAGGCGCCTTGTACAACTTTTCTACAATTTAGAACTTCAGAACTAAAGTTTTATCTTCAATGTTAACTTACAAATATGTATTCTGAGTATATTCTTTTATGGTTGTTAATTATTTTTTGATATATTCTGTTAAAATTTGTAGTTCAAGCAGCTTCCACGCACAAATTTAATAATTAAAGGTGTGCTTAGAGTTATGGTATCCATGTACAAAATTTTGATGATATCCCTGTGGTTCATTGAGGGGGGTGGCAAGTTGTTAAAAATAAAATGATCATGTGATTTCTGGCGATCGTGCGTTTGCAGTCGTCTGATATCTTTTTCCCGGAAGACCTTGTCATTAAATGTTTATGTAAACAAATCTTTAGAATTCTGAATTTAACGGATATTTTTTCTTACTTACTTTATTTTTTTTTTCTCGGATTACATGATTATTTATACTTGGATTATGTTTCAGTTTAATATGTGTATGAGATGTGTTGTGAATAAAAATAAGAAAAACTTCGACAACACGGTCTTCACGCGAGAATCACGTTTATTCTTTAATGTGATATAATTATTATTTTTTTCACATGTAAAAGACCCTTTATTTAAATCGCCTGCGTACATTTTCAACTACCGACAATTATAATTCAATTTTGAAGATTACAAATCTTATATAATCTATCAACCTAGTAACGTGGCCTCTAGAGGCTGAGCTCTATCTGTTTTACAATCCAAATATCTAACCTTAAATACACTCGAACTAATTTGCATTCTGGATAAAAAACGGAAGTTAGAAATGACAGTAAAGCTCCCAAACATAAAATAACTGCTTAATTAACATAACGGAATCTTATACCTTGATAAATTGTTACTATGATTTTGTTTGTAGAATGCATACGCTAAAATATGTACAAGCACCCAAATGTTTTCTTTTATCTGAGCTTATTTCTCTCCTATCTGAGGTTTTCCCATATCTGAGCTCTAAAACATTATATTTTTGGATTTAAATATGTTAGACTTAATTTCAGAAAAAAGACTTTGAATCTATGAAAAAATAAACAAAATAAAATGTTAAAATACACCCAACGATATGATTGTCAACGTCCAATTTTGATTTAATAACAACACGGGATTTCCCATTTATTTTAATAGTTTGGATAAATTTATTATTACTTAATAAGTAGTAATTTTGAAACGTCTGTGATTCTGATATCTCATTGATTTTACACACATGCACATTATTTTCAGCGACATTTTATGGTCAAAGTTACTATAAATAAGGCAGAATCGAAAACATGCGGTAGTTCTTGAATCTATAAAATATAGCTATACTTGTGATAGGTATTTCTTGAACCTATAAGTGTAAAAAACAAGTAACTTAGATTACTAAGATTATTATTTTTATTTATTTACTTTAAGATTATTTTCAAATATAGCACTAGAGCAGCTTTCACGTATTTGACACATATAAAAATATTATTAAAAAATTCAGTTAACATGAACTTAAAGAGTAGTAAGAAAATTTGTATATATTTGCAAACCTGCAAAGCAATTCAGGTGTGTCTATTAAAAGAAAAGATAATTTTTTTTGACATAAACATGAAAATCATGAATATATCTGATAGCGTGTTTCGATCGATATAACCAACTGAATTTGAAGTATTGAAATTGTTCAAACAAGGAAAAAATTGTGGTGATTTGTTGACACGGTAAAAAACTGAATAAATAAAATACAGGAAAACAGGAAGATTAAATATTCATATCAACACATTTTAAAAAGCAGCAGGTGCACGCAGTAAAAGATAACTAAACTCAGCTGTTAAAATGAAAACCATACAGAATAACACCTTTTCACTTCGAAAATTAAATCGCAAGGGGATGGCAGTATTAACTCTGGTTACTTTGCTAATAATAATCAGTATTGTAAAGGGAAAAGCTGTGCTGGATGTCATACGAGGTATGATTTCAAATATATTTTCGAAGTAATGTCATATTTAAGTGCATATTTTAAGTAGCAATTATTACATAATACAATGTGAAGTTAAATGTAAGATGAATTATAATTAATCAAATGTAAATAAATTGTTTGCCGCCCAACCAGTACAGTGAGTAGTGTCGCTGGCTGCCGTGCCCAAAGAGCCCGGATTCGAATCCCGAAGAAGGCATGGATGTTTGTAAATGTGCAGTGCCCGTGCAGCATGGAGGCACTCTAAATATGTGGCGAGCGGAAAGTCCTCTCGAGAGGTTGTTAGTAGGGGAAGAGGGGTGGAAGACCCTGGGACCCGGTCTCCGGGTTACTTTTCATCAGAAATTGTGGCAGAACTGAGCTAAATCGCTCTGTTACCTGTAAGGTGCTCAAAGCTATTGCCAATGACAGGTGTAAACTTGCGCTCCTTGCATGAGGAATTTCATGGGCTTGGGCTGACTATAGGTCAGGCAAGTGACCATTAGTAACAAAAACAGAAACTTGTGTTCATAGATGCTCATTTAAAAAACCGACAAAATTATTTTTTTGTGTGTGTTTTCTAGTAGAGATATATATAGTCTGATAAATAAAAATAATCACTAGCAAAGATAGAATAAATAATATTAATAATAATAGCAATAATAAAGTTAGAAATTAGTAACTTTTATCACAGATTTTTATAAAAATTCTTCCAGTTAATGCACATTTCATCGCATATTTAACTCTAGCGCATGAAGGAAAGCAAATTTCAGTTTCTGTTTTGGCTTCGGGTTTTCAGAACAGCAACCTTAAAAGCGGCATCTCAATGCCGAATCTTCTTTTTCTCCAGAAACCAGCCACACAACAGGGCTGAAGTACTGTCAAATTTTGACGTATCTGATCGCCTTATTCAAAATGATCAGTCACTCTTCACACAGAAGTAGAATCCACTGATATAAAAGTCATTTCCCACTAACTAGAATACAAAACATATAATAAAAAAAATTCAAACACAGGTTAAATAAATGTAATCGAAAATGCTATGACCTTTTAATTCTGAGGTGACTGCAGTATTTGATGAGCTGTTATACACATATTCAAATCGTAATTAGTTAATGCAATGCTTACAGGTCTTTAATTAAGTAATTAATATATATATATTTCTCTTATTAAAATTCTGAAAAGATGCTATTTTTTTCAGATAAAATTCTCCTAACATAAATAGACTTAAGATTATTCAATCATTATCTTATGAGGTATTTTCTCCCTTCTCTCTGCGTACCTTCGTAGTGTAACTGGCAACACTTCCAACGCATAGTCGAAAGGCCTGGAGTTCGAATCCAGGCAAGGGCAATCCACATTTTTGATGTTTCCTGTATCTATCTAACCTAACGTCTTTACAAGCGGTGTCATAAAAGTAGGTTGCACATCAGCTAGCTGATCTCATTAATCTTTTAAAAGGTAACTTTATTCTCAGTATCATTTTGAAACAAGTGTCACTTTATACTAATAGTGTCATAAATAAGGAAGCTTTTTCGACAATATATAAATCAGTCTCAAAGTTTTATATTTACTTATTTTCCTTTCCCGAAGAGAAATATAGTCTAGTAACTAATATAATCACTAGCAAACATAGAATAATATTAATAATAATTACAATAATAAAAATAAAAATTAGTAGCTTGCTTGATAGAAAATATTGAAAAGCGGAAATATTGGGCAAACAACTTTAAGAATGAAACTATTATAAAGTTTAAGTTTACTTTTATTTAAGAGTAAAGATTTATTTTTATGATTATTTACAAAAGGTTTACCTTTGTTTAAGAGAATAAATAATATTTCAGTAATTTATATTTTTTAATTTGAATCTTTTAAATGGCAATAGGTTTTTGAGCTGCAAAGATGTAATTTAAAGTATACCGATTACAAATTTGGTTTTTACTTCCTTGTACGAAGCAAAGGAAGTATTGTAATCACAAAAAAATTTCCAACCATATTTCAAAACCAAATTTCAAAGCAAAAACCCATTTTGACAGCTAATAGAATGCAGTTTAACGATGTTTTTGCTTGACAGCTGTACGTAAGGGCAGAATAAAGAACTCTTTTTTTTTTCCCAAACGAATTATAAAACTGATTTAAAATGGATTTAGAAGAGATTTTTTCGGGGCGTCTGTTTGTTCGTACGTATGTATGTATCTCGCATAACTCAACACCGTCTTAGAATAATGAAATTTTGTATATAGGTCTGCTGGAACATGCAGTTGTGTATCTCCTATTTTGGTTGTAATCGGTCCCACAAAGTGTATGTAAATATATCCTTATATATACATACCCGCTCTGTTACTCGGCTCCGTGAGCTCAGTTTTTTTATTCTTATATGTCGGTAAATTGCACAATTTTTGCTTTTAAAATGATTGAATTATGTTGTTCTTATGTTCCGGTTAAGGCTTTTTATGCCTTTAGTTAATCTGCATGCATTATTTGTAGAATTATCAACAAAGTTGTTTAAGTGCAGTAAGCCTAATGTTTCTTAAATAGCGTAGCAGCCATATTTATTTACCTTTGAAACTTAGCAGAGTAATGAATTAATTATTTTTGCAACCTCAGTGTCGTTTTGCCGAGTGGGACCAAAAGAAAACTTTTAATTTAAATTTAATCTTTTTAGCTTTTGAACTTTTAATTCCGTACAAGGAAGTCACGTGGTGTATACATCAGCTTTTTTAAATTAATAAAAAAATTATACTCTGTATTCTTCTTCAGGTACATGTTAACTGTTTGAAATTGTGTTTTTTTTTCTAGACAAGGTGAAGAATTAATTACTTCTTCATTACATTTTGAAATATAATCTTCTTAATTCATTTATCTTCGAAAAACTAAATCAATACCCTTTCGAAAATATTCGGTGACCTTTTTCATAAAAACTCATTTCTTTCCATGAATTCGAGCAAACAGTGGGATCTCTGTGCCCGTGACTCGTTCTATGTTCAGAAGAAAAGAGCAAAAGTGAGGTTTAAGAAATATCCTAATCTAAAGTAGATAACATTATACAGTAATACATGATAATTTTGTTATTGTATTTAAAGATTTTAAAAAGCATTGCATTATTACTAAACAAAACAATTTCTGACGAAAATTGTCAGGCAAGTTATATAATCATGGACTATTATGAATTTATGAAAAAATTACTAGACTGTTTTTAAAATTTCATATAACAGTATACGTAATTTCACGTCTGTGCACAACAGAAAGGAAATTGAAATAAAACTGAACGAGTGTGCTAAATTAGATATTTGTAACATACTATATTGCGACTAAAGATTGATTTAGATCAGTTTTAAATATTTATTCCCTTGCAGTTCATAGTTTTAAAATTAGGGTATGTAATGTGGTCACTTTTAACTGTAATTTTTTCTTTTGCATTATATGCTTTAAGTTAAAACTGGTTCATTCTTACATGGTATGAAGTTTCTATTATCCATTTATATTCTCAATTGAAGCTGCATTTATTCTGAGAGATACGGAAATTGAAGTTCCACTGTAATTTGTTTAATTCGATTTAATTTAAAATTTTAAATACTAATTTTCTCGATACTATTTCTAATAGTAATGTAATATTTTGAAATGATGTTTGCTACGTGTTAAATGTGTTAGTTACGTGATATATGTGTTAAATATATTCAGTGACATAATTTTAAAAGGCGCGGAAAACAGAAATCTGAAAGCAAAAAATAAAAATGTAGAACGTAAACGTTTTCTTCCTTATGGTAATGATTTAATTTATTAAAGTTACTTTCTTAGGACAGTTAAACTATAATACGAAACTTCAGATCGCAATTTATATTACACTCTTGTCCATAAATTAAGGATAATTCAGAATTACACGGAAATCGAACTCCAAAGTAAAGATTTCACCCTTAGAATTATCGCACACATCTTCAAGAATAATATGCAAATTGCAGGAAGTCATCAGATGACGCTGATATATGACGCTATAGTTCGTCACAATAACGAGAAAGAAACATGCACATAAGGAAAGGTAGCAAAGAAGTAAAATTGTTGACAGGAGTTCCGTAAGCCGCTCAGAGCCACAACCGAATACCTTTCACACAAGGACGCAAGTAGATGATTTTTCACGTGGTAGAATTATTGACCACCTGGAATGTGAGCATACTCTGATGGAAGTATTCGAGGAACATGGAATAGCCCAAAGTGTCATCTCCAGGCTTTGGAAACGACTCCAAAACGATGAAAATGACAGTAGACATTACAGTAATGGGCGCAACCCCTTCCTTTGTTTACAACGCCGAATGACGACCGGTGTTTGGCAGTAACTGCCAAAAGAATCAGATGGAGCACAGCATCAAACCTGTCTCGTCAGCTCTCTTCAGCTATGGCTACGACAGTTTCAAGGCAAACCGTGTACAAACTTTGGAATAGATTGCTTCTATATGCTCCTAGTCCTATCAGATTTGTTCCGCTTACGACAACTTATTGTCGCCAGCGGATAACTTGGAATGGAGAACATGCAATGTGGACATCGTCACAGTGGGTTTGTGTGATGTTTCCCGACGAATCGAGGTTTAGTTTGTAGTCTGATTCCCATCGGATTTTTTTATGCAAAACTCCAGGTACACGTTATCACCAAGACAACGTCATTGAATGACATCTGTACTGTGGTGCAGGATTGCTCTTTTGAGGTGAAATTACATTGGGCTCAAGAGCAAATCTGCATGTTCAGATCGGAACCATGACAGACCAAATTTATCGGGACATAATTCTGAAACAACATGCATGTTTGTTTAGGTTTGCCATGGGCGTAGAATTTGTGTTTATGGATGACAACGTCCGTCCTCACCGTGCAAACATTGTAAAGGAATGCCTTCAACCTGAGGATTTCACCTGTATGGAATGGTCAGCATTCTCACCTGACTTGAATCCGATGTAGCAGATGTGGGACATGCTTGGCCGAAGAAGTGCAGCCCATCAAGCACCTCCTACATGTGTACCGGAACTTCGAAGATCGTTGCTTGCTGAGTGGAGTAGTCTTCCCCAAGATTAGCTCGATATTTTGTTACTCAGCATGCCTAGGCGTTGTACGGAATGTATTTTATCGTCTCCGAGACATCAACATATCAACCATGTAATGTTAAGCTTTTGTAAAAGAGATATTTTTTGTAATTACTCCCGGGAGCAGAAATCCTAGTTTTTAAGAATGGTCATACATACACCATCTTTTTTGTCATTCATCTTTTGTTTAATAAATGGGCTTTATGAATAAATCATTTAATTTGTCAATGAGTTTGTTTTGTTTCTGAACCCTTATTTGCCATAACTGACATTATCCTTAATTTATGGACATGACTGTGTTGTTATTATTATTTATTGTTACTATTATAGCACATTTCGTTGGTGGCTTTTACATAATATCCACGGAGATGGCAAAATTACATTTTTAATAACGAATATATCTAAAGGTTTTTTCGAAAATTTCTTGCTTTTTTAGTCTTTTGTTGATAGTTATGGTGTTTAATTTTATTGTTCTTTTATTTCTTTCACAGTTTTGATTTTTGAACAACTTCCTAATTTTCTGGTATGGAACTAAATAGTTCTTAATCATCGTGACCCGCCAAAATAGCCCAAGCCATAACAGTCCGACAGAACAGCCAGTGTCAAAAGAATCCCGATAAAATTACCTTCAAGAATAAATAGTTATCCTTTAACAATACACAAGAATATATCTAGCTTCTGTGTAAAACGGATTAATTTCAGATATTATAAAAGAGGAAATAGTTACTATTACAAGTAATAAGCTATAATAATATCGCTAGGTGTTAGAAAATAATTCAAATAATTATTTTTGGATGAATGTATAATAGACTAATGCTAGGTAATATGAAAGAGAAACTGATTCCGAAAAGAGCAGGATAAGGAGGAAATTCGTATAGCCCCGTCTTACAGCGGGTATTCTCATTCCAGATGTAAGAGAAACTAAATGTGTACAATTTAATCGAAGCCTGGAAGCATTAATGAAAAATTATGCGTACGTTGGAAGATACGAACTCTCTTCTCGGCATTGCACATAATACTAAAATGCAAGTCCTGTTTGTATATTGATATATTAATATATATATTTCTTAAAATATGTTTTTAAATAAATATTAAGAATTGGAATTCGGGCTGTTTTGTTGGGCTTTTTTAGATTTTAGGCTATTTAGTCATGGGATATTTTTACGGTGTACTGTGTAAAAGCTGTGAATATTCTCGTGCATTTTATTAAAGGATAAGTATTTACTCTTGAAAGCCATTTTTGGCAAGGGTTATTTTAGTTTTGAGCTATTTTATCCGGCTTCATATGGCTTGTGCTATTTTGACTGGGTACCCTTAATCACTCATCTCGTAAAGAAATGCATGCTTTTTTTTGATATCCTGATATCTCATATTTAACTGTTGCACAGTTTGAATATACCGGAAAAGACACAAAGACGTCAAACTCTCATCGTAATAAAGATCTTTTATGTCCTTAACTGAGAAGCTGGAGGTCTTGTAGAATTTTAATGTTTCAATTAGAGTTATATCTTCTCTCATCTACATTTCTTCCTATCTTTCGGCCAATCGCTCTTTTTTACTAATTAATCCCTTTGCTAAAATAGCTTTATAAGTGAAAATATGCAGCGGAAGTTGTGAAAATTCTGATATTAGTTAAAAAAGAATTCTTTCTTGAAAATATAATTTAACATGTTTGAAATAAAACGAAAAAATGTAGATGCTTGTATGTAAATCTCATATTAAACGCCCTAACTTGCAATTTACTCTTATTGTGGTACAATGAACGTAAAATAATGATAATAATAATAATAATAATAATAATAATAATCACCGTGATGAGAAAATGTTAAGATAACGATGATTTAACGGATATCATTGCCTTGCATGGAATTCACTAGAAAAATAATAATAGGAGAACAACCACTACAAGATCTTAAAGGTGTTTGCCAACCCTCTCTCTCCGTCAGCAGTGGTATTGTCATCACCGCACAACATGTATTTCCTCCACGTCTTTTGAGGTTGTAGTTCAAGTCTGCCTTCTATGAAGCGAAACGCGCTAAACGGAAATGAAGTGGGGGGAGAAAATTAAATAACTCAACCTTTTTTCTGTAGCTGTTGTTTCGATAGTTCCCGAACTGGGAGGCAAAAAATAGCCTTGAAGTTCCTACTTTAAAGTAACAAATTATAGTAAGGGCTGCTGGTAGTTGGTGGTAATAGAAAACATGTTGGATAAAAAATAACGAGAAGTTATTTAGTCATATATAATATTTTTATTATGTTATTAAAGGCATCGGTAAACAGTTTACTGAACAAATAACTGGACATCTACTGGGCGTGAGAGACAGAGACTGAATCATTATAAGGATAATAATATTCCCCCCCATTTTTCCGTTTCTTAAAAATTACCGGCAGCGAGCTGCGTTTCAAGTATGTCACATTTTTCTGTGAGAAATAAAAGGATTTTATTTCCTTTTAAAAAAAACATAGAATGAAAAAGTATTTTTTTCGAGTGCTGAGATAAACCAGGGATACAGATAACTCGAAAGAAATGTGGAACACAAGAAAATTGGATGCAATAAAATGAATATTTAGTTCTTCAAAAATAATTCACTTGATTATTGTGCCACAAATGACGCATGTTGCGTGTTCTAAATCCCTATGCAACAACTGTATACAAATTGTTGCAGTATTCTAAATCCTTATGCAACAACTAAGTATGAAACATGAAGATTAAAAATAGGTTGTAGTTACTACTTAATGTAATTTTATATGCACACATAGTTGAAACGACTAATCTGATTGAGAGAATCACAGAATCTGATCTATCTCCTGCTAAAATAAATTTAAATATTATTAACATTTATTTAAAATAACATTGTACTGTTTTCTGTTTAGTTAACCTCATGCAATTTCACCAATAATAACCAAATAATCCATTTTTCTAGAGATATTTTTGAAACTTTTCTCTGTTAAAATATCATTAAACAAGAACAGGCATTTAAATTCAGTTTAAGCCAGTTAAATTGACTTGAAGTACATTTTAATAACATTTATTTTTTCCAAAGATTTTTTTTAACGCAGCTGTAAAACATTTGCGTATTATATGTGAAAATTAAAAAAAAAAACTTAATGTTAAAATCTAAAGAGGGCACTCACATAAGTGGCTGAACACTGGCAATTCTGACTTGGGTTCGACTCCAGGCGAATGGAAAGGCTTGAGTGGACGTTTTCGAGGTTTTTTCCATGTGTAACATGCATACGAGCTAGTTTCCCTTAGAAAGTCTTCAACGAAGGCATACCTTCCCTAAGGCAGATAGCTCTCGCGTGCTTTGTCACAGTTAAATAAATCAAACAAATCATTGCATATAATTATTTGAATTTTTTTTCTTTCCCTCCCTACCTTTAAAGGTTTCTTAGAATAAAAGACTAAATCTGAAAAAGAAAGCTGCTAAACCATTTAAATTCTAATTGTGTATGCTTTATGATAATCCTCTGATTCTTTAATTGAAATCTGAATTGTAATTAGCTGAGTTGCTATTTGAATATCCATGCGGAAAAAAATAAACTGCATAAATAGAATGTATATAAAGGAACACATATTTCGGATAAAATCATGTATCCAAGGTATAATTTTTGTGTCTATTTCTAGGATCAAATAAAGCAGAAAACGGCATCGTTTGCGAAGATAATCTGGGTTGTTTCGGTAATAATCCTCTATATGATCATTCGATATTACCAGATCCTGCAGAAGAGATTGGTACAGAATTTCGATTTTTTCGTCTGGGACAGCAAGAAATTCCCCTGTATATTACGAACAGAAACTTCTCATTATGGGCTGATAATGAAAATACTTTTGAAGAAAACTTAAAGACAGTATTCATAATTCACGGTTTTAGAGATGGCAATGCAAAATGGCCTCTAGTTAGTAAATATTTATGCTTATACTTACCGATAATTCTTACTTATTTTTAGGTAATTAAAATAGGATGAAATGAATTATAATATCCAAAATGTACAAAATAGGTACATTTTATAAATAAAAAAATGTGCAACGGAATCCAAAATAGCAAAAAAGTAAAAATTCATTGATTCGGAAGTCGAGAGGTGGCACGAGTCGATTTTCATATAAATGCTCAGAAAGACACGGTTATTTTTTTGAAATTGAAATGCTTTATTACAAGACTGGAGACATTTTGATTTAAAACTGTGCCTCCTTAATGCGTGCCTTCAAAGTGCAACTGGAAGTTGACAAATTAAAGGTTTGGAGTTAGAACTCTGGTGAAGGCGCTGCAGATTTCTTCAGTTTTCTAGCTTAGAAAATTTATAGATGCTCTGCAGTGGCACCAAAACTAAAAAACTAGCGTATAGACAGTTCTGCTGTTAGTTTGACTACCGGGTATTGGTGCCTTTTGATTAACATCTTTCGATTTAGAATTGCCTTGATTTGCCGACACATTTTTGGACCTTTCTACGTTAACTTCTATTCCGCTTTCTCTATTACTAGTCTTTACACTTAATATTGATAAAAGCAGAATTACGTGACGATTTGACGAAATTTGGAATCATTTTCGTTTCTTCTTTTGTTTTCCTGCTAGCGGAAGTACCTAATGTCAGTTAAATTAGATTAAGAGTAATGCATCTACCAACAGAGAAAACGATACCGCTGTAATCCTTCTCTAATAACGATGCCCAAAATACGATTCATAGTTATACATTTTTCAGTCTGATGCGATATGGATCCTACATAAAAATTTTGATAGAAAAACAAGCTAATTCTCTCTCATTATATCAGAAACACTGGCACGAAGTTTTTAATGGTTTTCGTCTTTCTAATCAAACGGTCGTAAAATCTCAACTACCATCCAATATTTCACCATTCAATTTTAGTCGATTAAATGTGGCAAAAAGATTATCATAATTGATCAGAAATAAATAACTCGAACAAACACCCAAACAGACATTCTTTTTACATGTTTAGATTTTGTAAAAGTTTCAAAATTTTGATTAACAAACTCTATGATTTGTAAGCGAGCAGTAGCAACACTTTTCGAAATAAAGCAATTTTATATCCAACTTGCGACACTGTTATCACTTGAAAAAATAAGTGCGAAAAATTAGAGCTTTCAGAGTTTCTAATTAATATTTCAGATAATTAATGTCGTACGAAGATGGGAACAGTTGAAATGGCTATCCACGAATTTTTGGAATCGGGAATAATGTATTTAATGTTTGGCAATGCTATTTTTATTCCATCGAAAACTTAGAAATTTTTTATTAGCAAACTCTAGGATTTGAAAACGAGCAGTGGCAATAACTTTTGAAATAAAGCAGATTTTCAGCTCCAGCTTGCGAGAGTATGGCCATTCAAAAAAATTAGTTTTTCAGAGTTTTTAATTAATATCTCTGATTTTAGTTAATTTTTTTTTGGAAGAAAGTGAACGTCGGCCTTTTCAAGACCCAGAAAAGAATTATAGAAAGTTTGGTGACGATAGCTATAATAGTGACTGAGTTATTGGAGGACAACTAAACACACAGACTTTCTTCTTTATGTATATAGATTTTAAAAATGATTTTTTTTCTATTTTTGCTACATTACGTTTCTATATTGTACTGCATAACAACTTTGCTTATATGTCATCTTATTTATCTGTGTCTAAAATATTTTGTCACCAGGCTTTTGCATTTGAATAAAATTTACCTACTTATCATGTAAAACTACCACATCTGATTTTAAAAGTTAGTATAAAAATTTGTAGGGGATGCAATATAGCAGATAGGAAGAGGCAGCTAAGTTAATAGGCTGCATATTTTGACTGGCGTTCTATCAGGTATTAATTCACGTCAATCACATTATTATAGTTAGCTAAATTTTATACATAGCATATGCATGAAAGCATACATTGAAATTGTACATAGCATACATTGAAATTTTACCAGGACAAGAAAATTATTTAATATATTTATTTCATATAGACACTTTTTTAATACCCTTTTTCGGAAAATGTGTAAACATGCCCACTTTCAAATTTTCCAGTATTTTAAAAAAAGTGCTATTTCTAAAATCATGATAAGATTCTTAGTTAGTCTTTTAATAAATGGAAGAGTAATGGTCATCTGACTATTTCAAGTATCTTCAAAATATTTTTAGAAACGCAGATGTTTGTAGTACATTTTAAGAAGAACAAATTAAATTTTAGTATACAGTATATTAATTATTTTAATATTATTGTAGATATCTGTCTAGATATAGCTGTAAGTAAATATAAAATTCATTTATTTATTGTTTAGCGAATAAAGGATGCGTTATTGGAGAAAGCAAACTGCAATATTTTCATAGTTGACTGGTCAAGAGGAGGAGCTGCGGGAACGTACACTTTTCATGACTACTATAATGTTGTATCTAATACAAGGATTGTCGGAGCTGAAGTTGGACTTTTCATCCACAATTTAATGGTATGAATTTGATCTACATATTATTACGAAATGTCCAGGCGCGGTAAGATAGCTTCCTCGCAAAACAGGTTTAGGGTTACCAGAAAATGGCAAGGGAAGGCGGCGTTGCCACATTCGGCCAGAAATCGCCCATTTGGCGACAAAATCGGCGATTTCCTATAGACGCATGGAGAACCTTCTGGAACGAATTCTTACTGGTTAATGTTCTCGAACGCAAGCCAAACGCTATATAAAGCCTGCTGGTACGCGGAAAGCGAGTCAGTGCGGAGTCAGTGCCTAGTCTACCGAGTTGATAGTCAGTCAGTCAGTGAGCGAGTGTCTGGTAATCTAGTGCTGAGTTAGTCGTCGAGTGGATCGACAGAGTCTCTTAGTGTATCGCGAGTTAATGCATCGTCGAGATTTATC
Organism: Stegodyphus mimosarum; assembly: GCA_000611955.2. Classification (NCBI taxonomy): domain Eukaryota; kingdom Metazoa; phylum Arthropoda; class Arachnida; order Araneae; family Eresidae; genus Stegodyphus; species Stegodyphus mimosarum. Next base: position 326,742 of record KK113242.1, read on the forward strand.
TTAGAGTGTGTTGAGCTCCTGGAACGACGGAACCGAGTCGGGAGATGCACTCTAGTGTACTGTTGAGTGCATTGCGCGTTATGACGTGCAGAGTCTCGAGAGAACGTAGCCTTCCGAGAACGACTGAGCAGAGTCGGGAGCTGTATTCTGGTGCTTTGCCGTGAAGCTGTCTCTGCCATTATAGCCTGGTATTCTGAAGGCTGTGTTGCTGATTATTCCAGCGTGTTTATAGTAGCTCCTCGACGACTGTAAACGGGATTTTGGAGCTGTCTTGAAAAATACGGGCCAATAAAGTGTGTTTTGATACTTCATCATGTATCGTCGTCGTTATTCACTCCAAATCCACGAACCCTTAACATATGTACGAAGAAGAAAAGAAAAACGTAGCAATATAAATCTGAACTTTCGTGTTTTATTTAACTTGAAAGTTTTAAAAGTTGTCTTTTAGCTTAAAACTTCTGCTGGAAATTTAAAGTTTTTTAACATTTTATATCGAATACTAATTATTATGGACATAGTATATAATATTCCTTATAACAATTAATTCACAATAAATTACTAAAATGAAATAGAATGAAAAGCGCTTTTTATTTGTGTAATAATAATTTGAATAAAATCATTATTATAATTTGCTAGTCTAGTTAGTGTGAGTAAATTTCCATCATAGTCTATCGGGTAATATTCTTGGCTGCATAAGATCGCGCACACTTGACTGTAAATACATTTATTTATTTTAGTATTGTATATATATAATTAGGACAAAAGAAAAAAGCAGTTAAATCTATATGAGCCATTCTGATTAATTGTTGATTGACAACCGTGAGTTTCGTAAAGTGATCTCATATATCATATCTCCTCCCCATAAAACAAGTCACGCTTCATTTGTCACTTTCATTTGTTATTCGTATGCTAAATTTGACTGCATTAAGCATCCTTCAAAGTCAAAAAGCATAGCTAAGTTATAGAGTTTGACTTGCTTTGGGAGCGTAAACTTATAATATTCTAGCTAAACTGGTTGTCATTGGCAACTAGAATAGTTGAAAAGTGTGTAGCGATTAATCACTTACTTCCAAGGCTGTACGAACTAGTTTAAAGAAGGGCTACATTACCCTTTTATTTTATTCAAAAATAGTTACAGTTGGCTCCTCTAGGGCTTACAGGAAGCCTCCGCTTGGCTTTAACTTAGGATAGAAAAAAAGAAACTAACCTAATGCTAACTTACTAAAAAATAACCGAAGCTGCACAGAAATAATTAACAGAGATGAACCTTATTTAAAGCTCACCGACGAATACTAGCAGGTATTTAACGATACTGGCATACTGGCCGAACGTAGTAAGATTTGGCTTAAAGCAACGACGTGGCCAGAAGGCAGAACACGCTCTACTAAGAGCTTCTAAGCTCTTCTACTGAAGTTCCAGGTTCCAGGTTCCACTAGTCGTCGCGATTAACATTCTAAATGCATGTTGTTTTACGATTGTCTTCATGTGTTTGCCGCAGTGGGCACTTGAAGTAGAGTGATTACCCGGTCTCTGAGTCCATGAGGACAGCTAGGATGGATGAAGGGTAAGTAATTGATACATAAAACAGTCTTATAATAGTCCTAATGGCTATGCAGGTTAACTTGGATTACAATACTAATGACAGCATATCAAATCAGAGTTCAAGATCGCGTGCATCGTGCGACTTGGATTGAATTCATCCAAAAGAGCAGTAAACAAAATACATTCCAGAGTAAAAATAATAAATGATTAGTTGCAGAAGGCAGTCATTGAATCTGTATTCAAATCATATGTGCTAAATTCCATCTACGGAAAAAACCTAGATTTCTAACTTAAATGCTGGTTCGACCTCATTTACATGAAACGCAATCCTAAAAACTCCTTCTGGCAGAGAATCGTAGGTGGGAAACAAGAAAATAAGGAAAGCTGTTCAAAGTTAAAAATAAATATTAAGAAATGAAATTAACCCCTACAAAGTATATCCAATCCCCAACAGACGTTAACCGAATTATAGCTGAATCTGAAACAACTACAGACACATGAAAAGGTTTAAAACAATCTTTTTGCTTAAGAAAAATGAGAACATAAGTGCACTTCTCTTGCTTACATAAATCAACCACTGCTTGTGGCTATGTAACAAGAATACTTAGTCCAACGGGGCTTTGTCCCTGAAGGACTACTGTTTTCGTTTTGCGATTTTGCGGAAACATTAAAAAACGGTTCACTTTTCAAACTGTTGCCAGCAAACATTGCAGCCCTGTATTATATTTAAAGCAATTAAATAATGCAGAATGTCCATAAATATATGTACGTTTCTCGCATTGCGATACAATGGCGGTACCTAAAGCCATCGAATTTTTAATGACGCAGTCCTGCTACAAATATGGGCATCTGGAAGCCCAAATTTGATATTTGGAATTTGTTCTATTATCGATTTCATATTTTGTGAAACTTTAACGAATTTTTGATTAACAAACGTAATGATTTCAAAGCGAGCAATGGCAACCTTGTACAGAGAAAACATTTTTATGTCCAGGTAATGAGACTGCGTATAGAAAATTCTAAAGATATGCTCAGTTTAAAATTATTTTGCGATATTGTTCTTTTACTGAATTTTATGGTTTAAGCACGAAGAACACGATATGTAATAAATAAAGGCAACACACAAAATGTTAAAAAAAGTCCATTTGGACGCAATTTAAAATCTGAAACCTTTCGGATTTTCTTTTTTTTTATTTTAAAATTTAAATATAAACATAGACGTGTAGGCAAGGACTATGCAATTAAATTCAAACAAAAGTTAAGCCAAAGCTCTAAAATTTAAAAGCAACAAAATTGTCAATGTTTTATCTATTTTTTTTATTTTTCAGAATGATTCAGCCGTCAGGTTTCAGGTTCAGGTTACCGCGGAAATTCGCTTTCAGGAAAAATATCACAGCTATGAAAACGTTTTGTAGTATTCTCTAATTATGTTCATAAATGAACTGTTTTCGATCGAGAAATAAAATACACTTTGCCAGTATATGAAATTAGTATTATTTATAAAATTTAAGCTGACGTTTGAAAACAATTATGAAATAACAACAAAGCATTCGATAGTTATGTTAACAAATGTTTTTATGCCTTTTGGATTTAAACTAAAATAAACTAATTGCATTTATTAAAATCCCTAATTTTATAATTGTTCTCATACATATTTAATAATCTTTTAGAAAACGAAGAATCTTGATCCTCAAAATATCCATATTATCGGTCACAGCCTTGGTACACATATCTCAGGATTTGCCTCTAAGTGGATTCAACAAAATGACACAAAAGTTATTGGTAGGATAACAGGTAATAATATTTTTTAATATAGTTCTTTGTAATAAATAGGAGATAAATGTTTCACACTTGCTGTGGAGTAATTTATCTTTTCTTGAAACTTTAATGCACCACAAACATGATTACGTTTTCCGGCTGTAACGTATGTCATATCAATGCAATTCACTTACACGATAGTTCTTGCAAGCTTCTTAACTTTTTTCTCAAAAATGAGTCATATTAATTTTCAAAGAATAGAAATAATTTGAGAAAGCGTAAAATGCTTTCTGTCCTTGATCTATATTTTTAATATAATTGACAGTCCTTTTAAGAAAAACATTAGTATTCTGACTTTCTCATAGTTATTTTGATTGCTTTTAAGTTCTTATAGAGTCTGCTATGCAAAATAAATATATTTATGTATATTTTACTTCACAGGTACTGTTAGATTGAAAATAATATTAAGATTCCGTTTTCTCTGAAACAAAATGTTCTTTTATTTACATCTAGTCTTTCGGGAACATATGTTATGCAGTATAAATAAACTATGGTTTACCTCTTGAATTAAAAACTACATATGTAGTTTTCAATTTCTTCAATATTTTCAGTTTTAGTTATATTCAAAATAAATTTTTTCTGAGTTATTATCACAATGACTCGAATTCGAAGATGGAAAATTACTGAAGCTAAATCAAGCAAACAGAAAAGAGCCATAAGCTCTCACATTTTCTTGTATTTATCAACTAATGAGGAGCAAACATCGCTTTGTTGGTTACTTTTTCAAGTGAATTAGTTTTCTCAGCTGCTTATTAAATCTAATATGAATTATAAATTAGCAAGTGAATAACAAAAAGACAGAAAATCGTCAAGTTTTATTACAGCATATTTTAGAATATACATTCTAAAATAAAAATGGTACATTAGCTACTAACCAGTTGATACGGACAACCTAATTCTAATCGATCTAAGATAGATGGTGGTCCCCTTCAATGTCTCGGGAGCCTTTGAATCTATAAGAAGGACATCTTTGCTCTCCACCCTTGGAAATTTTGGGATACTCAAAAATATTTATGGAATTTTTATTAATTATTTTAACGAAAGGAAAGCTATTTACAGACTTAATAAGGTCTTAATATTTGTATTGAAAGAATAGTTTACAAAGGATGCCCACGGGTTCCTACAATGCTTCGCTGTTTGGAATACCGTAATGTACACTGAAGTGACAAAGGTCATGGGATACCTCCTAATATTTTATCGGTCCTCCTTTTGCCCGGCGAAGTGCAGCAACTCGACGTGGCATGGACTCAACAAGTCGTTGGAAGTCCCCTGCAGGAATATTGAGACATGCTGCCTCTATAGACGTCCATAATTGTAAAAGTGTTGATGGTGCAGGGTTTTGGGCACGAACTGACCTCTCAATGATGTCCCATAAATGTTCGATGGGATTCATGTCGGGCGATCTAGGTGGCCAGATCATTCGCTGGAATTGTCCAGAATGTTCTTCTAACCAGTTGCGAACAATTGTAGTCCGGTGACATGGCGCATTGTCATCCATAAAAATCCTGCCGTTGTTTGAGTACGTGAAGTCCATGAATGGCTGTAAGTGATCTCCAAGTAGCTGAAGGTATCCATTTCCAGTAAATGATCGGTTCAGTTGCACCAGCGGACCGAGTCCATGCCATGTAAAAACAGCCCAGACCATTATAGAACCACCACCAGCTTGAACAGTGCTTTGTTGACAACTTGGGTCCATGGCTTCGTGGAGTCTGCCCCACACTCGAACCCTACCATCAGCTCTTACTAACTGAAATCGTGACTCATCTGACCAAGCTACGGTTTTCCATTCGTTTAGGGACCAACCGATATGCTCACGAGCCCACGAGAGTCGCTGCAGGCGATGTCGTGCTGTCAGTAAAGGCACTCGAGTCGATCTTCTGCTGGCATAGCCCAAGGAAGACAAATTTCGCCGCACGGTCCTATCGGACACGTCCCTCGTACGTCCCACATCGATTTCTGCGGTTATTTGACGCAATGTTGCTTGTCTGTGAACATTGACAACTCTACGCAGACGTCGCTGGTCTCGGTCGTTAAGTGCAGGTGGTCGGCCACTGCGCTGTCCATGGTGAGATGTCATGCCTGAAATTAGATACTCTCGGCACACTCTTGACACTGTAGATCTCGGAATGTTGAATTCCCTAACGATATCCGAAATGGAATGGCCCATGCGTCTAGCTCCAACTACCATTCCGCGTTCAAAGTCTGTTAATTCTCGTCGTGTGGCCATAATCACGTCAAAGCCTCTTCACATGAATAATTTGAACATAAATGAAAGCCCTGCCAAAGCACTTCGCATTTATACATTTTCTACGCGATACTACTGCCATCTGTATATTTGCATATTGCTATCCCATGACTTTTGTCACTTCAGTGTATGGATTAATAAAGAAAGCATGCTCAAATGATGTAAGAATGTTACGTTATGCTGATGACATTTTGTACGTGATTCGCGAAAACGATTTGGAGAAATTAGAGAAACTGTTTTCATTTGCTATAGAAGATCTAGGAATGTGGATTGAAAAAGAAAAGCTGAGATTAAATTTACAAAAAACTAATTTCTTGTTTTATCCAAAGGATAGAAAAAAAAACTAGACCTCCACAACTAAAATATGAAGGGATTAATTAAATGCGTTGAAAACCTTAAATATCTTGATCTTTTATAAAAAACTAACTTTATTCTGATGTATTATAAAAGAAATTTCTCAGCTGAGTCATATTCGATTAATTTACAAAACAATTATATAATACAGTGTTGCGGCTTGGGGTTCTAGGGTCACGGACCTGCAGGAATCAGAAATAAATTATATACTATACAATGACCCTGGCCGCTACTTCTGATCAAATGCTTTAAAACAGTCTAGGGTGAAGTCGATTGCATATTGGCCGGTATGCCGCCCCTCTCGATAGTTTATTCTTTTTTATTATAGGAAATTCAAATAATGTTAAAAATACTGATTTTTTACATACGGAAGTTATACTGCATATAATACACGTCTTTTTGTCTTTAATCTTAACAGTATACAACCTGCATTAAGAAAATGCAGAATGTAAATAGGATAGCGAGCTTCAGATTGAGGGAGAAAGAAGTGCTATTTAAGCGAAGATTTCGCAAGTTGATTTCAGAGCGTGTTCTGCCTACTTGAGCCCACGTTGTTACCGTGACTAATTGCGGTTAGATTCTGCGGCGTTGAGTTCTCTTAGCCATTAGACTTGACTCGCCGGTTTTCTACAAACCAGAGCCATCATGCACGTTATTTTAGTTTGTATGCCGTTAGGCTAATCTAACTATATTTCACTTTAGTTCAACATTACTCATTGACGTTAAGCCAGAAGTGTTGGCTTACATTACATGTCGGTGTCCGTCTGTGAAGATCTCTGTTTTTGTGTTTAAAACTAGGGTCTTATACAACCTTCTTCTGACTTTCTTTTGTATCACAGGACTTGAAGCTAATTCTTCTGCAGTCTTTTTAGAGTTCTTTAGTGTATGCTTCCTAAGCATCCCAGACGCTATAACTTCACTCTGAAAGCCTGGCAGCAAGTGATTTACAGGATAACGAATTTAGTCTGGAGGAAATTATGGCCTTATCTGTTTGCGGCCAAGATTTCAGAGGTTTAAATAACAAACGTAACAACTTCATGAAATATAATGTTATGTAACTAACATGTCACAATTGATTAAACATAATAACTTCAGAAGCCAAAGGAAAAGATGATTGGAAGGAGTGCTTTTATAAGAAAAAAAAAGAAAAAGAAAAATGATTCTCATTCTCTAATCAGCGAAAATTTGTGCAAACTGAAATAAGATGCAAAGTTTTTATGTATCATCAACGTTTTCTAAAGTACGTAACAATAATTACTTATGCTGTCCATTCCTCTTCACATAGGTATAGTAAAATGAAATTCAGTTTTTGTCTATGTCATCTATTTAATACCGTGCTTGTATTTTTTGTTTTGTAGTTAATGATTCTCTTAGTTTCGTGTTATGAACGTTTGTCTAAAATACTATTACAAAGTTCAAATAAATAATCATCTGTGATTTAGGAAGGAATTAATCTATTTAAAATTAATTCCAGTGGGGAAAATTGTGTCGAGTTACAAACTTTTTGGTTAAAGAATGGTTTTCAGAAACGAATACCGTTCGTGAACCGAAGTTTCCTTGTAAAAAATTTTGATGTATAAAATAATTAAAAATTCATTATTCGTTTATATTAAACAATTATTAAACATTGAAATTATTGAAGATTTTTATTTCATTTAAACATTAGTTAGCAACTTAGATGAAAATGAAAGTGTCTGAAAAGTTATTATCAATTAAAATTAAATAACAGCTGAATTTTAATTTTTACATTGGCGTATTTCTCTTCCAATTTGCTTTAAAATTTAAATTATTCAAATACTCTAAAACGTTATAATAAATGCATAAAATACTTTTGAAATTCTGTTACATAACATAGTGTACAAGGAACTGGTTTTGTATATCTTTTAGGCTTGGATCCAGCGGGTCCGCGTTTTTATGAATCACCTCCATATGCCAGACTTGATAGAACAGATGCTGAATTTGTTGACATTATTCATACGAATTTTGCATTGAGTCCTGAGGAAGGCAAGTGTGTTTATAATTTTAAATATATCGCTTCGTATTATGAGATAAAGTTTTATGAAATACAAAAATTTTTAAACACTTTCACATTAACTTTTCACAGAAGAAATGATGGTATTTTATTTAATTTTTGAGCAATATATAGCACAAACTTTTGTAAATCTAACATATGGGAGATATGAGGAAGCTATATTTCTGTTATTTAAAATGATTAAAAAATAATAATTAATACTGATTGTATAAGCCTCGAATTACCGTTTTTCCTGTATTTCATCCATTTCCTCACAAAATTAGCTTGAAACAATAGTTATTTATAATGCTTTGTTTTTAAATTCATACGTTTTACTTCTTCTGTATGGGTACGTCTTCTAAGTTTGCATTATTTTGGATTAATGTAGATAAATAATTTGACTCACATATATATATATTATTCTTAAATAGAGCAATTTCGTTTGTAAGCAAATTTTATTTGTAATTGCAGCTTTAAAAACAATTAAGAAAGAAGGTATTTAAATTCGAAATATTAACTTACGGATTCAATTAAATTAAAATAAAAAGGAAAAATGAGCTATATTTCTCAAAAATTACCCACAGAATTCCTACAATTAACGGGGGAAAATATTTTAAAATACGTTTTAAACGAAAGCAAAAAGTATGTTTTGATCTAAACGCAATTTTGCATTGCTTTTCTTTATAATGCGTTTTTATTTGATTTGCAATCAATAAATAAGCCAGGAAATACAATATTATAAAATAAAAGAAGTTTTTTTTATTTATTTTTATTTTTTAATATCAAGGCTAGCTTGAAACAATAAAGTACGACTTTAGAAGTTATCTAGTGCTAACTCCTACAACATCAGTAGAACTGGTACAGCAACATTTGTAGCGCAGGTAAAGAATCCTTTCAGCTCGCCTTTCGTTGCTGAGATAAACGAAGTTACAGTTTCCCTACGTTAGCGCACCTCATAGTAATCACTCTCACCTTAAAAGAATGCATTCTATAAATCTAAGCAGGAGTATTAACTTGTTCTCAGAATGCTGAAGTAAAGATAAGTAGGTCGAACTTTGACGACAGGAAACCCGTTTAAACTAGCCACTGCGCCACCGGGCCTTTATAGAAATTTCTGCTACTATCCTTAATAGCTGCTGCAGTACCTCGTCTTAAGAACACGATATCGCGAAGCACCAAATTTGTTAGATGCTTTATTCATTTTGATTGGGACTGCAGTGTATGGGAGTATTCATTTCTCCATCTTTTCCAAAACACATGTTTTATTTTCTGAACCGATGATAACTTAAAGCAAAGGTCTTGATGATTGGAGTATTCACACTCCGGAACAATGGTAATTGTTTTTTTTACAGGAAAATGAGAGCGGTTTAGTACATCTAAACTCGATATTTATCCTTAACGGAGGTTATAGGTTTAAAATTCAGAATTACATCTGTTTCCTAAAGTAACGCAAAAAGTTCTTAAAATGTTAATATTGCTCAATACTGTCTCTCTTATAACTAATTTAGGATTAAACTTTAGATTTATTTCCGCTTTACCATACACCATGAGGTGGGGAGGGGCAGGAAGACTGGTCTGCCGTTGAATACAAAAATCCTCTGTAATCTTCTGTTATGTTAATTTCTTCAAAGTTATTTCCATTTCACGCAGTTTTCCTGTTACTTACTTCCTGTTTCTGTTACTCAAAATGAGCCTAGAGCTGCAGCAAAACTCTACAGTACAGGGATGAAAGCATCTGCTGTATAGTTGGAGATTCCACATACAACCCATGAGCTGCCAGTTTGAAACCACTGTCTTAGGCAGACTTTAAATCATTTTCATTTTATACACACTTCGGTGAAGCAATGATTTCTCAACAAGCAATATTTAGCCGGAATTTTGAATTCTGTCAACTTATTGTAATGGGAAGATTGGACAGTTAACTGTTAAAGAAGAGGTGCCTATCTACATCATAATTATGACAAGTAAGAAGAAATGATAAGATGAGTATAGAAAATGAGAAAGAAACATATTGTTACGTGCGTACGGGTTCGTTATATATTGAATGCACAAGTCGTTAAAAAGTTAACAAAAATTTATTCCACAAGAAATGAATTAAAATACTGAAATATTTCTTCACAGATCTTCGCACAATATCACAATATCTCAAACGTTTAGCAAAAACTCAGTTCAAAACAGATAAAATAGTTCTATATCACAGCGAAATCGCTACAATCAGTACAGCATTAAGTAAACAAACAGCAGTTCGCTTTTTACAGCTACAAGTATAACAGCAACAACAACAACTAACTACTAACTGAGATGAGGTGTTTCACCTCGGCTTTTATAAGCTTTTTAATTATCAGTAGAACAATCATGATGTTTCTAGATTTTTCTGGATGGCAGCAGTAATTACGAGATATTTATTTATTAAGCATTAAATGCATGCGCTCTTTTATTTTTATTGCTATTTTTTTTTGGCGTAGCTTTCTCTTCAAAAATCGTCTGCGTTGCTAAGGCAACATGAAGCAAATCTAATTACAATTCTAAATAAATAGCCAAATAAATGTGAAATTCGTAACATTGCCCCCTTCCCAAGGACTGCACGTCCCGGGCAGTACAATCCCTGGACAGGAAGCCAAACTTACAACTAAAGCATCAGTGCTATAATAAACATTACTTTATAATAACAAAATAAACAATAATTCCAATAAGTTACTTTCAGCAAATTAAATTCTATCCAACGCTAAATACAATTCAAATACTATCAAATACTAAGTACAAATACTATCAAATACAAATGCTGTTAAATACAGATACTTATCAAATACTAATACTTAACAAATACAGATACTTATCAAATACTAATACTTAACAAATACAGATACTTATCAAATACTAATACTTAACAAATACAAATCAAATACTAAATACAAATAGGACCATGGTCTTATACTATGTACATTACTATTTACAATTATATACACTACGTACTATGGCCATAGTAATGAACTAACCTGTCATAATGAACGACTTTAGGTTTAGAGTTCGATGACTTACGGATCCGAACCACGACGTCGTTCAGCCTGTTTAGTACTGTGTAAGGACCATCCCAAGGTGATTGTAGTTTCGGAGAAAGTCCTTTTCGACGAGTCGGATTCCATAACCACACCTTGTCTCCTTCGTTGAAACGATGTCCAGTAGCTCTCGTGTCGTAGCGGGTCTTCATCTTCTCCGTCGCCAAGTTGACTCGCTCTCGTGCAAAGTTGTGCATCACTTCAAACCGGGCCTGGAGGTCTTGAATGTATTCCTCAGGCGATGAAGGCGCATCCGGAGGGCGACCAAACAAAAGATCACAGGGCAGACGAAGGTCACGACCGAAGAGCATCTGAGATGGGGAATAGCCGGTAGTCTCGTGGACAGCACTGCGGTAAGCCAGTAAAAATAGTGGCAACTTCTTGTCCCAGTCCTGTTGGTTTCTGGAAACCACTAATGAGAGGTTATTGAGGATGGTTCGATTAAACCTCTCTACCATACCGTCCGACTGGGGATGTAAAGGCGTCGTTTGGGTTTTGTCAATGCCGAGTAGCTTGCAGAGTTCCTTGACTACAGCCGAGGTAAAATTCCTTCCCTGATCGGAATGTAACTGAAGAGGCACTCCGAATCTGGAAATCCAGTGCTGTATCATCATCTCTGCTACTGTGACAGCCTCTTGATCAGGAATAGGATACGCTTCAGGCCACTTGGTGAAGTAATCAATGGCAACGAGGATGTATTTGTTGCCATCAGCAGTTCGTGGCAGAGGTCCTAAGATGTCAAAGGCGATACGTTCAAAAGGTGCTCCTACATTGTAACGTTGCAGCTTCCCCCGGCTGCGTTTCTTCGGTCCTTTCCGACTTGCACAGGCATCGCAAGTTCGGCACCACTTTTGCACGTCATCCTTTGCATTATTCCAGTAGAAACGCTCCCGAACTCTCTGCAAGGTCTTCATTATTCCGAAGTGACCTCCTGCAGGGCTGCTATGTAGTTCTTTAAGGACGTCCGGGATTCGGGATCTTGGGAGTACCAGCTGCCATCGGAATGTTTTTCCATCATCCGATTCGAATTTTCGGTACAAGACGCCGTTTCGAATATGGAGTGAGTCCCAGAGAGCCCAATATTGTTTTGTCGTGGGACTATAGCTCGAAATATCCTGCCAGGTAGGTTTTCTGTTTGAGGTCTCCATTAACTCAATTATGGGTTTAATATCACGGTCTTCCATCTGGTCTTTCCTGATTTCCTTGTCACTCCATGGGTCTGGATCAGCCGATGTTGATGCTGTAATTTGCCGTGCAACTGGATTAACCAGTTGGTATTTAGCTTCGACCCTGGAACAATATCGGCAGTTTTCCGGGCAAGGTCTTCTAGACAAGGCGTCAGCGTTTCCGTGCGACTGTCCTTTGCGATGACGGATGATGATGTCATATTCCTGGAGTCTCTGTATCCACCTAGCTATCTGACCCTCAGGATTCTTGAAATTTAAAAGCCAGGCCAATGATGCATGATCTGTGCGGAGCAGGAATTTTCTGCCGTATAAATAATGATGGAAATGTTCTACGGCTTTGACTATGGCGAGCAACTCTTTCCTGGTGACACAGTAATTCCTCTCCGGTTTAGATAGGCACTTGCTCCAGTAAGCTACTACACGTTCTTGGCCCTCTATTTCTTGGGACAAAACAGCGCCGACACTTTCATTACTCGCATCCGTGTCGAGAATAAATGGTCTGTCGAGCTTAGGATACGTCAGGATTGGAGCAGATGTTAAGGCTTCCTTCAGGTTCTTAAATGCATTCTCACATTCTTTTGTCCACACGAACTTTTGCTTGCTCTCTGTCAGCTTGTGAAGGGGTCTTGCGATGGAAGAAAAATCCTTCACGAATCTCCTATAGTAGGTAGAAAGCCCTAGAAAGCTTCTCAACTGGTGGACATTTTCGGGACGTCTCCAGTGTTTAACTGCTGACACTTTTTCAGGATCCGTGCGCACACCTTCAGCAGAGATGACATGTCCGAGGTAAGTCACTTCCTGTCTGAATAATTTGCATTTAGCGGTACTCAACTTCAGATTGGCTTCTTTCAGTTTCTGAAGCACCTTTCTAAGATTTTCCAAATGTTCTTCGAAACTCTTCCCGACGATGATGATGTCATCCAGGTATATCAGACAGGCTTCGTATGAAAGACCTTTTAAAACAGTCTCCATTAGACGTTCGAATGTAGCTGGCGCATTACATAGTCCAAACGGCATCACCTTGAACTGCCAAAGTCCTTGTCCTGTAGTAAATGCCGTCTTTTCTCGGTCATCAGGATGTATTTCTACCTGCCAATATCCACTCTTTAAATCAAGTGTCGAGAACCACTTGCTTCCAGAAAGAGTATCCAGAATATCGTCAATTCTAGGAAGAGGGTAACTGTCTTTCTTCGTAACCTCGTTCAACCGGCGATAGTCAACGCAAAATCTGGTTGATCCGTCTTTCTTCCTCACCAGGACGATGGGAGATGCCCAGGGACTTGCTGAAGGCTCGATGACATTGCTTTCTTGCATGTCCTTTAAAAGTGCTCGTACCTCTTCCTGTTTCGCAATCGGCAGACGTCTTGGATGTTGCTTGATTGGTGGATGATCACCAGTATCGATTCTATGTTGAGTCAAACTGGTTCGACCAACGTCAGAAGACGAACGGGAGAAAACATCTTGAAGATCTTTAATAACACGCTCGGCAGCATTCTTTTCTTCATCGTTTAATTGCGCATTCTGCAGTAACTCCGATATAATGTTGTCGGAAGACACGGGTTTTGAGATGTTACTTTTTCTTTCAACGCTGGTTACTGGGGTACATTCTGCAACCACTTCACCTTTCTTAATAACCCTCGCCTTATCAGTTACATTGGCAACTCTCACCGGGATAACGGTCCCTGATAGGTCGACGAGTGCTGAGGCTATTAATACTCCTTTAGGGCTATTACAATTCTTGGGATATTCCATGACGCCGTAGCGGAAATTTCTATTTTCGGCTATGGATCCAGGAAGTAAAATTTCTGTTCTTGCCGGTATTGTGATATCGTCTTGAGCTATTATTTTGTGGATAGATTTCACTCCTTCATCATTAATTTCGAATAAAGTTATGTCTTCAGAGGCAGAATGCAGTTCGTTATTTTTAAAGTCCAAGGAAAAATTGTGTTTCCTTAAAAAGTCCAATCCGAGTATGCAAGGGTCTGTAATTTCTGCTACATAGGCCGTGTGATGGTAAGTGGCACTTCCAAACGTGATGTTAACGTTTAATTTCCCCTCTATATCGATCTTCTCCCCGGACACAGTCTGGAGGGTAACGCAGGGCGGCGTCCAGATAAGTTTACCTTCGAGTTGTTGAGCCAAATCTTTTCGAATGATGGTAACATTGGCTCCCGTGTCGATCGTCATGTTACAAGGAATTCCATTGATTTGTCCCATGATGAAAATTCCGTTATTGCCGCCACTCACTGCAGAAATCTGAAGCGCTTTAAACTGGGGCTTTTCATTATCTGGCAACCTCCGCCCCGCGAGATGGCCACGAATTAGTTTCCCTCCTTCTTGAGAGGCGCGGTCTTAACATCCGTGCCCTGGGGTGTTCTGCAGTTTCTTCGAATGTGCCCTTCAGCACCGCAGTTCCAGCACTTTACGAACGGTTTCTTGTCACCAGTATTCCGTGTCAAAGCATTCACCTTTCTGGTTAAATCGTCTAGGCGAGCAGTCATTGGATCCACTGGTTCTTGTATGTGAGCAGCTCTGATTGGGTGGCGGTCTCTACGAGTGGCTTGCTGTGCTGCCTCGAATTTCATGGCATACACCAGAGCACTTTTTAAGTCCTTCACATCAGCCATTCGCAGTGCTTTCTGTATTTCAGGATCCCGGATGCCGTCGATGAAGTATTGCAGGGACAGGATTTCTCTTGTTTCTGTCGGGCACTCCGAAAAGGCGAGGTGGGACAGCCTTTCAACATCCGTGGCGAGCTCCTGGAGTGTTTCCGTAGGCTTCTGTTGACGGGATTTTAACTGCAGCCTGCTGTAATCTTTTAAACACTTCTCTCCAAAACGCAGCTCTAAAGCACCGGACAGAGCTTCGAAATCTAGCCTTTTGTTTTCGGGAAGAGTTTGAAGGATGTCCGCTGCGTCTGCTCTCAGAGAAGCCGCAAGGTGACAGGCCTTAGCTTGGGAATCCCATCCATTTGCTTCCGCAACTATAGAAAATTGTGTCTTATACACTTGCCAGGAGGTCTTCCCATCATATGTCGATAGCTTCAGAGAAGGATGTGCAGGCATGGCTAGGAATTTAAAAGTATCCGAACTGCTTCCAGCCGTCGCTACGAATTTCTTTAAAGTATCAACTTCTTTGGCAACTGCGGAAACTTTGTCATCAATTTGTTGTTCCACTGCAGAAACTCTTTCTTGAATTTGTTCTCTCACAGCAGAAACTCTGTAATCGATTTGTTGTTCTACGGCAGAAACTCTCTCTTCTATTTGTTCTTTGACAGAAGAAACTTTATTTTCAACCGCATCTATTCTGCCTTCCATAGTCTCAAATTTATTTTCTATTATGCAAGTAATTTCCTTTTTCATCTCTTCTTGACTTGCTTTAACGGCTCTCATCTCTTCCTTAACGGATTTCTCCATCTTTTCTTGAACAGAATTCATTTCTTCCTTAACAGATTTCTCCATCTTTTCTTGAACAGAATTCATTTCATCTTTAACAGAATTCATTTCATCTTTAACAGATTTCTCCATCTTTTCTTGAACAGAATTCATTTCATCTTTAACAGATTCTTGAACAGCTTTCATCTCCTCTTTCACGGAATCTTGGCCAGCTTTAATTTCTTCTTTAAATGCAGCAAAGGCTGCCATGAATTGCCTTAATTGTTCTTCCATTGCTCTAGTTAATGGCATTCAAAAATCCCACTTCTGACACCAAAAATTGTTACGTGCGTACGGGTTCGTAATATATTGAATGCACAAGTCGTAAAAGGTTAACAAAAATTTATTTTTTTCACAATAAATAAATTAAAATGCTGAAATATTTCTTCACAAATCTTCGCACAATATCACAATATCTCAAACGTTTAGCAAAAACTCAGTTCAAAACAGATAAAATAGTTCTATCTCACAGCGAAATCACTACAATCAATACAGCATTAAGTAAACAAACAGCAGTTCGCTTTTTACAGCTACAAGTATAACAGCAACAACAACAACTAACTCACTAACTGAGATGAGGTGTTTCACCTCGGCTTTTATAAGCTTTTTAATTATCAGTAGAACAATCACGATGTTTCTAGATTTTTCTGGATGGCAACAGTAATTACGAGATATTTATTTATTAAGCATTAAATGCACGCGCTCTTTTATTTTTATTGCTATTTTTTTTTGGCGTAGCTTTCTCTTCAAAAATCGTCTGCGTTGCTAAGGCAACATGAAGCAAATCTAATTACAATTCTAAATAAATAGCCAAATAAATGTGAAATTCGTAACAATATTTTAACAATTTAAAATACAAATCTTAATTATTAAATAAGGTTTACGTGATACATTAAAAAACACTTATATTTTTCAAATTTTTCTTTTTTCCCCCCCAAATACATAGCGATCTATTTGCTCTTAAAAATTTCAGAGAATTAGATGCCTAGACTTGGTATCAAGCAAACCTTGACAACAGTGGTTACCTACGAAATGCACGCCTCGTTATTCCTTTTAGAAATTTTTTGGGCAAAATTATGTATTTCTGCAGAAATGTTACTGCAGTTTTCTTCAGTTCCGCCGTACTGTGCATTAAAATTAATTTAAGCCAAAAAATATTACGATCTGTTCATAAAAACCGTTGGAAATCGGCGTACAGCAAAATGAACAGACACAAAAATGGCGACGTTGCTTCACTGAAAATTTTTTATGTGCATGGTTGCCAGAAGAATGATATGGTTGCCAGAGTTTGGCACGTTTTGAAAATTTGGCTGTCGTCTACTAAGCTGGTTGCGATTACCTTTTACTACAGTTACTAGCTATATTTCGGGATGAACGAAATAAAGTCTTTTAAAAAATGAGAAATATTCAGTATTCTAATTTGTGACTAAACTGCGTTTGAAAACTTGTTCAAATGTTCGTAACGATTATTTTGTTTTGATTGAATTTTGTCAGTCATTTTTATCTATATTTTCCTCTATTTGCCCTTTAAGATAATTTTTTCTTCTTTTTATTTCATAGCTTAAAATTTTTAAAACATTAAAACTTTCCTAAGTAAATTATATGGAAACTGAGATATTCTGTTATGATCTTAGATGGCATATTGTCACCGCTTGTGATGAATTGAAGGAATTTTTTCCTAATTTTCAGAAGAATTTAAAAAAACATTTCATAGACCAGTCATCCATTAATTTTTCTTTCATTTGCAAATTTTATTCTACTACAATATTTTTCAGGTTCCTCACTTTTATTCTGTCAAATTAAGAGGATCTCTGAAGTCCAAACAGAAACGTAAACTCAAGAAGGGTTAATTAGCCTTTATTTGCTCAAAATAAAATTAACAATCGGCCCCTTTCTTTGGGCGCACAACAAAGCCTCAACTTGGGTTTAAACTTAAAATGTAAGATATAAGAACTAATTAATGACTAACTAAAGAGATTTAGTCGAAGTTAACACAATTTTAAACTAGTTGGCCAGTAATATTAAATTAGCCAGCGAACTGTCAAAAGTCACGTAGTATGGCCGAGCGTAGTAATAGCTTAGAGAGACGCAGCCCAAAGGCAAACGCCCGCTACTCAGTAATCCTCACTCTCTCTGTCGAAGTCAGTTAAACTTGAATTAAATACTATTCTCTTTCTCATTTGAACTTAACGTGATTCTAAAAACTCCTTCTGGTGGGAATTTGCTAGTTGAAGCTAGGTGAGATAGGAAAGATGCATTAAATTAAAATAACTCTTATAAAATTAAAATATACCTTAAAATACTAATAATAAAGGGCTGCGATAACACAGTTTGCATTTTATATAATAGGTGTAAAATGCAAACTAAAGATAGAAGAAATAAAATCAGGATTGTTATTAAATCTGAAATAATAATATTGTTACTATTAATACTGATGTTAACAATGTGTAATATATGTAATATTCTATACATTCTATATCCCAGTGAAACTTGTAGTGGAGTAGTTTCATGTGATTACGAAACATAAAATATAAAGCTTGGTTAGATTTTACAAATTATAATACAAAATTTAAAAATTATAATTATTTACCAGAATGTTCACGTGAATAATTAAAAGCTTAGAAAAGCCGAATTAAAACACCTCAGCTCAGTTGCTCTTGTTTTAAGCGAACTGTATGTTAACTTAGCGCTGTTACTCAAGGTAGCGAATTCGCTGTGAGATTGGATTAACTTTCTCTATTTTGAATTGAGTTATGTTCAACGTTTGAGATAGTGTGATATTGTACGAATATCTCTGAGGAAATATTTCAACATTTTGTTTTATTTCTTGTAAAAAGAATAAATTTTATTAACTTTTTATTGACTTGTGCATTCAATCCATTACGATCCCGTACGCTCGCAACAGTATCTTGCATAGTGGCGGATGCAAACGGATGGGTTTCCCAAGCTAAGGGCCTGTCATCTCGCCGCTTCTCTGAGAGCAGGCGCAGCGGATATCCTGCGTTTCTTTCCGAAAAACCAAAGGTTATATTTCGAAGCTCTGTTCGACGCATTGGAGCTGGGCTTCGGGGAGAAATGTCTGGAAGGCTATAGTAGGCTTCAATTAAAATCTCTTCAACAGAAGCCTAGGGAAACACTCCAGGAGCTCGTCACGGATGTGCGCCACGAAATTCGAGGCAACTCAGCAAGTAACTCGTAGAGATCGTCACCCAGTCAGAGCTGTGGATCAGTTAATCGCTCGTTTAGATGATTTATCGAGAGAATGCAATGCCGTGAGATGGCATATTAGTGATAAGAAAGCGACCTTAAAGTGCTGGAACTGCGGTGCTTTAGGGCACATGCGAAGGAACTGCCGAACACCTCAGAGCACGGAAAATAAGACGGACGATGTAAACAGACAATTAAATGCTATGAGATGGAAAAGGAGTGACAAGAAACCAAAATGCTGGAACTGGGGAGCTGAAGGCCAAGTACGAAGGAACTGCAGATGACTCCAGAGCACGGAAAATAAGATCATTTCTCTGCAACGACGCTGGAAGCAAATTAATGATCAAATCGTTAGCGGAGTTTGAACGGTAGAGAAAAACCCTGTTTTAAAGCGCTCAAGCGTTTCCCCAGTGAATGGCAGCAGTAATGGACTATCCATTAACGGGCATATCGATAAAGTTCCTTGCAATATGATCATTGAGACAACAGCTAATGTTACCATCATTCGGAAAGATTTAGCTCAGCATTTTAAAGATAATCTCATTTGGACACCATCCTGTGTTACCCTCCAGACTGCGTCCGGCGAGAAAATTGACATGGATTGGAACGTAAACGCAAACATCACGCTTTGAAGTGTCGCCCACCATCACACCACATATGTGGCGAATATTACAGATCTTTGCATACTTGGATTGAATTTTTTAAGGAAATACAATTTTTCCTTGGACTTGAAAAACAACAGACTACTTTCAAAATTAGAGAAGATATCTATTCATCATCAGAAAGGATCCTCACTCGAAACACCAACGCTTTGTCTGAAAGACCCTGCTCAGAGAGCTGCCGAAATTATACTAGGGTCGAAGAGAAACTCGAGACTTGCTCATCGGTCGCGATATTTATCGGCTCAGTGATCTCTTGTTTGATCGCCCTCCGGATGCGCCTTCATCGCCTGAGGACTACATTCAGGATCTCCAGGCAAGGTTTGAATTGATAAACAACTTTTCACGAGAGGGAGTCAACTTGGCGATGGAGAAGATGAAGATCCGATACCACACCAGAGCTACAGAACATCGTTCCAACGAAGGAGACAAGGTGTGGTTGTGGAATCCGACTTGACGAAAATTAATCTCTCTGAAACTACAGTCACCTTGGGATGGTCCGTGCACAGTCCTAAACAGGCTGAACAACGTCGTGATTCGGATCCGTAAGTCATCGACTTCTGAGCCTAAAGTCGTTCATTATGACTGGTTAGCTCCGTACTATGGCCATAGTACGTAGTGTATATAATTGTAAATAGCAATGTAAATAGTATAAGACCATGGTCGTTTTTGTATTTAGTATTTGATTTGTATTTAGTATTTGATAGTATTTGATTTGTATTTACACAGTCCAGTCACATTAATGTGACCATCTGTCAAAAGCCAGAATAACCACCTTTCGCAGAGCGGACTGCTGCGAGACGTGCAGCAAGAGAGTCACATAGGTCCCTGAAGGTGTTCTCTGGGACGTTGAGCCATGCCGACTCTAATGCCGTGGCCAGCTGCGCTAGATTACGCGGTTGAGGATCCATGGCGCGAACAACTCGATCGAGATGGTCCCACAGATGCTCGATTGGGTTTAAGTCAGGTGAGTTTGCTGGCCAGGGGAGGACGGTAAACTCATCCTGGTGCTCTTCGAACCACGCACGTACACTGGCAGCTGTATGGCACCTCGCATTGTCCTGCTGGAAGATGCCATCATCCTGAGGAAAAACAATGCGCATGTAGGGGTGAACATGGTCCGCAAGGACAGATGCGTACTTGTATTGATCCATTGTGCCTTCCACAATGATCAGTGAACCTAGAGAATGCCAGGAAAACATTCCCCAGACCATAATGCTCCCGCCTCCAGCTTGGACCGTTCCGGCAATGGTTGCAGGGTGGTTCCTTTCAGAGGTTTCACGCCTTATACGCCAACGTCCATCTGTCCGATGGAGCATAAAACGCGATTCATCCGAAAACGCAACCTGTCGCCACTCAGTGGACGTCCAGCTGCTGTACTGGCGTGCAAATTCTAGCCTTCGCCGTCGATGAACAGCAGTCAGCATAGGTGCACGAACCAGGCGTCTGCTTCGGAGGCCCAGACGCAGCAATGTTCGCTGAATAGTACTTTGGGAGACACTTTTGGTAGCCCCTTGGTTCATTTTGGTGGTCAGTTGCTCAACGGTAGCCCGTCTATCTGCCCGAACGCATCTCCGCAACCGTCGTTCGCCTCTGTCATCTATGGCCCGTGGTGCACCACATTTGCCACGTCGCTGATTTTGGACAGTCCCATTTTGCCATGCACGGTACACTTTTACCACGGCGGCACGCGAACAGTTCACAAACTCAGCCGTTTCGGAAATGCTTCCACCCTTGGCCCGAAAGCCAATGATCATGCCCTTTTGGAAGTCGGATAAATCGCTTCGTTTCTGCATTACGCCAACGACTGAAATGTTTTCCGAAGCCCTCACACACCCTTTATATACGCTCAACTGCACTGTGCTGCCACCTGCCTTCTGTGATTGGTTATTTAACTCTGACATGGAAAGTACGTGGTGGTCACATTAATGTGACTGGACTGTGTAATATTTGATATTATTTGATTTGTATTTGGTGTTGGATAGTATTTGATTTGCTGAAATTTACTTATGACAATTATTGCTTATTTTGTTATTGTAATGTAATATTTATTATTGCATTGATGCCTTATTGTAAGTTTGGCTTCCTGTCCAGGAATTGTACTCCCCTGGGACCGTGCATTCCCTGGAAAGGGGGCCAGTGTTACGGATTTTGTATTTATTCAGCTATTTAATTAGAATTGTAACTAAAATACAAGAGTTGTAATAAAAATACAAGTAAAATACAAGAGTGTGTGCATTTAATATTTAAGAAATAAATATCTTGTAATTGCTCTTGCCATCCAGAAAAATCGAGAAAATAGATTTTACCAGAATGTTCTCGTGAATAATTAAAAAGCTTATAAAAGCCGAATTAAAACAAATCATCTCAGTTGCTGTTGTTTTAAGCAAACTGTATGTATTTACTTAGCACTGTTATTGATTGTATCGAATTCGTTTGAGATTGAATTAACTTTCTGTGTTTTGAATTCAGTTCTGTTTAACGTTTGATGAGGTATTGTGATATTGTACGAATATCTCTGAGGCAATATTTCTGTATTTTTGTTTTATTTCTTGTGAAAAGAATAAATTATTTTAACTTTTTAACAACTTCTGCATTCAATCCATTACGAACCCGTACCCACCCAACAATACAAAAAATTTATGTAAAAGGTAAAGTTACACAGAAAAAAATATACAGTTAGGATTATAAGACAAAATCTTCGTTTATGCGATATGTCATTAATTTTTATGGTCTATAGGTCAGTTCACTAAACGCTGAGCTGAAATGCCAAGCTCAGAATTTGTGCTGACTGCTTTAGCCTTTTTTGTGGTTTTCACCATATAAAATGTGAAAACGAATTGTGTTTTCTTGAAAATTCCTTCACAAAAAATATCTCTGAGTCACTTAGATCTTGCGTACTTTGCTGTGATCCAAAATATTCTAATCTTCTATCAGTGAATGATAATGGGCCAACAATGGGCTTGTTAACAGACCTTTATATTATTATGATAACATACGAATTTTGGACATTATTATCCATATCGTTATATTACGGTTATAGAATCCTTGGTAAAAACAGAGATTTTAAAATCTTTTCTTAACTTTTATCTGGCTTCTCTGAATTTAATTTTCTGTAGTGTTAACTTTTAGATAAAGCGTACTTTTTAGATCTAGAAATTGGCATGATTGAAAATAGGGCTACCGTTAAGTTATATTATAATAATATTAATAATACTGAAAAGAGAATTGAAATTCATGTTCTAAATTTATATGCCTAGAACAATTATACGTATCTCAATGTTTAAAAATATTCTGTTTATTTTTTTCTACATAGAAAATTTTATCAATAAGAATTATTATCACAGAAATTTAAATGAAATATTATTTTATGTTATTGCTGTTAAAATGAGGTTTTTCATCAGCTTTTATGAAAACATCAATTTAATTTGACTTTTAACAAAAAAACTTGCGAAATATTTTAGTAAAATGAAATATCAGAAATAGTTTAGTATTTAACACCAGGAATATTTTAGTAAAACTTGTTAAATATTATATTTGTAACTTCCCTCTCCCCCCGATTGTTATTCTACTACTACTTATTACGCATAGAATTACATATTAGAATTTTGAAATTTAGCAAACTTTTATGTTCTTTGCTACCGACAGATGGCAGCACCTTATTTTCAACAGTTATTGGACAAAAAATTTAATTCGACTAAATTATTTCTTTTTCGAACAATTTCCCTTGAATATGTAAATAAATTCACAAATTTCAGATTTTCTTCCAATTACTTACGAATTTCCATTATAATTTTTGGCAAATTTTTCATGTAAAAATTATTTTAACATTTGTTTTTATTAAAACAATAAATAATATAATATCATTTCACTGAAATTTATGCGCAAAAATATGTTACAAAGTATTCCTTGTTCAAAATATAAACTAGCAAAATGTAGCTTAAATTATGGAAGTCTGATATGCTAAACGAACTCTAACATGCCTGTTGCGCCAAAAATTAAAGATTTTGTTTTGAAAATTTAGCGTCGCTTTTCACAGCTAGCTACAAATGGCTTCTGAACAAGTAGTATGTTTGATGCTGACAATTAATGTCCTTGGATCTCTTAAACCATGATGGAAATTTCTTTTGATATAAACAGGCTACGTAATTTTATTCGCTAAAACGAGTGTACAGTAATTTCGTACAAAGGAAAGCTGACTAGTTTTCTGGAATGCAAAAGATGGTAGTTTTTGAAAACTGGGTAAAATCGCCTGTCAACAAATTACCGACTACCGACAGCAATTTAAATTTATGATTGACAATGGAATAATTTGCCCATCAAACTCCCAACAAGTCCCTTGCTCCTTGTTACGAAAACTGACGGTTTATATCGGCCTTTTGGGAACTACCGTTGACCGTCAGACGATACCTGACCAATGACCAATACCCAATTGCTCGGATTGAAGATTTTCATCTCATTTTAAAAGGTACAAATATTTTCTTTAAAATTTATTTATTCAAAGCTTATTTTCAAATTCTCATAGCAGAAGAAGACAAATGCAAAACGGCTTTCACCACTCGTTTGGGTTTATAGAAATTTAATATAATGAGTTGTGGTTTAAAAAAGTTTCCTGCAACGTTCCAAAGATTTATTCACAAAGTCTTTGGAGGGTTAGAATTCGTATTTCCCTATTTTGATGATGTACATATAGCGTTCAGTACGCAAGGAGAACACGAAAATCACTTAAATTAGTTTTCGAACGAATAAATACATTTAGTTTAAGAATAAGCATTTCAAAATCTGTGTGTGTTTACTGTACAACAAATCGAGTTTTTAGGATACCTAATTACATCTCAGGGTTCCTGCCCTTTGCCAGAATGAATTCAAATTATTACCAACTACAAACGACCAGAATCAATTCATGAACTTGGAACTTTTCTTGGAATACTTAACTTTTATCGTTGTTACCTAAAAGATGCAGGAAAGAATCAAGAATTGTTACAAGAGTATCTTAAGGAAGCTAAAACGAAGGACAAATGTAAAATTCAATGGACAGAAGAAGCTGGAAAATAGTTTGAAAAATGGGTAAGAATGACTTGGTGAACACTGCACTGTTGTCGTTTCCCAATTCTGAACTACCTCTGGCGTTATTTAGCTTCAGCTTCCTCTGGCTTCAGATACAGCAATTAGCTCAATGCTACAACAATACGAAAACTCATCTTGGAAACCAATAGCATTTTGTTCTAAAAAATTCACCGATACTCAGTAAAAATATAGACACCTGTGTTAGGGAAATGTTAAGCATATATCTTTCAGTTAGATAATTCAGGCGACGAGTATTTACAATTTATACAGATCACAAACCCATAATATTCACCTTTCATCAAAAATGTGAAAAAGAGCACTTAGACAAGCTCACCAACTTCATTATATCTCCCAGTTTTCGACTGATATCAAATATCTAAAAGGTGAGAATAATATTGTAGTCGATACATTATCTAGAATTAAATTTCATCAATAGGTTATGATAAAATAGCCGATCAACCAACTCAAGATAAAGAAATGAAAAGCTTGCAAACTACCACTACCTTGAATTTAAAGCAATGGTGTCACCTTCGCGGAAATATTTGTGGTGTGATGCATCAATTAAAAATGTCCGGGCGTATATTCCTCAACCTTTCAGAAAACAAGTCTTTCAGCGAATTCAAGGTTTATCACATCCAAGAATAAAATCAACTATAAAGCTAATTATTTGGCATTAATTTATTTGGCCTAACATTAACAAAGATGTACAATTGTGGACACGAACCTGCATTCCTTGCCAAACAGCTGAAATCAGCCGGCATACCAAAACAAAATAAAATTGGGTGAGTTTAAAATATCAACAGGTAGATTTTTTGTAATCCACATCGATCTCATAGGACCACTTCTCCCATCCAAAGGGAATATTCACTGTCTTACTTGCATAGATAGATTTTCGAATTGGGTGGAAGCAATTCCTTTGGATAATATATCAACTGAGCTTTTCGCAAGAGTCTGTTATAGCAACTGGATTGCGCGTTTCGGAACGCCAAGCAAACTCATCAGTGATCGTGGATTCCAATTTAAACTTTAACATTACGAGCTTTGTCCAAAATCTGTGGCATCAATTTACAACACACTACTGCCTACCATCCTTCGTGTAATGACAAAGTTGAGCGCCTTTCATAGAATATTAAAAGCAGTATTAAAAGTTCACAACAACAAGTGATGTACTAACACATTACCAACAGTACTTTTTGGTTTGCTTATTGATACTCAAGAAGATACCAATCATTCTATTGCGCAAGCAGTTTATGGCCAGAGTCTCAGACTTCCTAAAGAGTTTTTCAGTGAACCAAGTATCCAGACAGCACCGGAGACGTTTGCTAATAACCTTCAGAAACAGATGGAAGTCGTCAGACCCAGACAAATGGACGGATATTTGTGCGTAAGGACTTAACTGCTGTCATGTGTTTCAGCGAATAGATTGGGTGAAGAAATCTTTGGAACCTTCTTTATGAAGGAGCATTCCCTGTTGTTGATCGCAAAGAAAAATATTTTACTATTAGCATAGAAGGAAAACATCTTTATGTATCCCTGGATCGCTTAAAGAAAGCTTATATTTTAGCTCAGGAAAATTCTTAGTTGACAAAATCTATTAACAGCAAATTGCAGAGACTGGACTCAAACTCAGATGTGAATCAAAAACATTCTCGCACAGGCAGAACTATGTGTTTACCTATTAGATTCAAGGCTTTTATGTATATTCTTATGACAGTGGTCAACACTGCAATGCTAGTGACTATCTATTTCTGCACCTTCATAACTTAGATACTAGTGGGGGGCTAGTACAGTGGCCAGTTATTGCACGAGTAAGAATTATTTTTACTTCAAGTATTTTATATTTTTGCATGTGTTTAATTATTTAATAAAATTAAAGTTTTGTTAATATTTATATTTCTTTTATGCTTAATAGCAACAAGTAATTATTCATATTTATAGTTATATTTTTTTACGCAGAATGGCAACGATTAGTGATTCATGATTGGTTTTCAGATGATGTTATATCAGTAACAGCTCATTTTGATAGCTGAAAAATAAAGCAGTAAATTTATAGGATCTACTTCTCTTTGGCCACATTACCTAATCTACTAATGAACCCGGCGACGTATCGCACATATGTGAAATTAATACCAGCACAGAAGAATAGTGACTTATTTTCAACTATGAACAGAAAAACACGTACTTCGAGTTTTATAATAACACCGACAACTTGCGGTGTAACGTAAGCGTTGTTACACAAATCAAGTCTAAAAAAGAGTATTGTTGGACTAACACCTTAAGTTATGGCTAAACTAGGTTGATTCGACAAACCTATATGGCCTGTTAATTATTCAGATGGCCCAAAGGCGTATGAGCAACTCAGCATACGCTGTGTCAGAAACGAAACGTGCGCTGGACACGCTCTGAATAAACTCAAACATTCATCGGTTTAAATAGTCAGGAAGTTGAGAAGTTCAGGAAAGATAACAATAATTTGAATAATTGGTTATTTGAATTAAGGGAAACCCTACAAACATAACTATTTGTTTGTAATTTTTCCTGTTCTTAATTGTAATATAGTTTGAACATCAGTTGCCAAGGCTGTCTTGATGACCCTGGAGCGGAGCTGACGTAAGCATAATTCCTGCTACTTCACAGAATAAATGTAAAACTAAATACAAATTGTATGCAGTTAATGACACAGATATCTCCACCTATTGCATAAAAACGCTAACTCTAGATTTAGGATCACTTCGTGATTTTCAGTTTACATTCATAATTGCTGATGTCACAAAAGATATTTTAAGAACTGTCTTTTTTCACAAATACAACTTGCTTATCGACATATAATAAAAATGAATTAATGGCGTAGCACAACTTAGTCTCTAGTGTCATGACATACATATGAAAACTAGGAAGGGTACTTTAAAGAAGATTTTATTCCATTTTAGCGAATCAATGTTGATTTCTACCTTTTACCCTAATTTTATACTGAAAGATAACACATAAGTGTAATTTTGAACTCTTTCTCTCACACATGATATAATAGATGGTCTATGCTTACTTTTATAACTCTAAAAATGTTTTCTGTTTTCCTACCCTAAGTATCCTATTTAATTGTTATCATTTCATGACTTATTGCTTTAGAATTGCTTTGCATGGACTCGCTAACTTAGCGGTTCCCAATCTGTACTGCATAAAGCTTCAAGGGTTCGCATGCAATTTCCAAGAGCTCTTTGGCCAGTTCTAGGAAGTAAAATAGATGAAACTGAATAAAATTTAAGAAAAAGAAATAAAAAGTAAAATCAAAATAAAAAATATAAAAATTTCGTAATAAATATAGAAATTCACTAAGTCGAATTTTTCGTCTCTTTTAGAAAATGATACTTGCCTGTTCCTTGGAATGGCACATTTGAGAAGCTTTTCCTGGAATCTGCTTGAAGCTTCTCGGAACTTAGCCCTATATAAATACAGATAATTAGTCATTATGTAGCCATTTCATAGTGATATTCATGGCGATAATACTATGATTTTTTAGAGATTCCAACCGTAAGATTTCTATATATTTGATATCTTTGTGACGTTTAGCTGTGTAGCTAATATGTGTTCATTAATAAACATAATAACAAAAATAATGTACTGCTTAAAATCGCATAAACAAAATAATAAAAATAATGTACCGTTTAAAATCGCATAAACATAATAATGAAAATAACGTACTGCTTAAAATCGCTTTTTCTTAAAAACAGACACTATGTACTAATAATGTGTAGAATACAGAAACGGTAAGACGAATCCCTCCTACTTCAAAGTGAAGTAAGGGCTCGAGAAACGTTACTCTAGGTTGTCTCGATGAAAAACGTTAACATATTTGATGAAGCTGTATGTACATTTTATAGGAAATCAAATTTTTTAAGGGACCATAACGCTGCATTGGTAGCTCTTTAAAACTATGTATAATCTATGTAAAAATGGCAAATTGACCAAATTTTAAAACGAAACGAAATTAACGTTGTTAGGGGAAATTGAAGCGGATTTTGGTGCAAGATTTGAAATGCTTTCTTTTAGTAACTTATATATTGATTGGAGTATCTTAAAAAAGGAGGATATTGATTGCACTTTACAAAATACTTCTTGGAAAAAAATAACATGAAGATTAAAAACATATATGCATTTCAGACTCATCTCGAAGATTTGAAAGATTCGTTTGAAATTACCAAAATAACATGTAAAACTTGCTTCAATCCTGAACAAGGCATTTATACACATTTATCAACAATTGAACCCAAACTCAGGTAATCATACCCAAAAATGCAAACATAGGTGCCTCATTAAATATCTTTTATTCCTTATGCGTTTTCTGAATTCAGAACTGTAGTACACTATTATTCCATAATAATAAATTAAATTTTAATTGTCTGCTATAATAAGAATTTCAAATAAGTTAATATTCGAGTATTTATTTAAATTGAACTTAATGGAATGATTAACTTGCAGTAACTTA
Source organism: Stegodyphus mimosarum (assembly GCA_000611955.2). Lineage (NCBI taxonomy): Eukaryota > Metazoa > Arthropoda > Arachnida > Araneae > Eresidae > Stegodyphus > Stegodyphus mimosarum. The sequence goes on from KK113242.1 coordinate 355,805, forward strand.
ACTTATTGTAACGACTTTAATGAGTGTGTAAGCGATAAACCTCCATTCTAACAGAAATTAATTTATTTCACTGAAACTTGCAAACAAAATTGTGTATGGATAACTTTTAAGACTATCGTTTGAGCCTAAATTGAGATACTATGGTAAATTAACGTATTTTAATATTTAATTGTATTTCCCGAATACTGTACCAACTGTTTAGAATCTCTTCACTTGATATTTCTTTACTCTCTATAATTTTTTCCTACTCATATAATACTGTTCTTTTATATTATTGACTTCTAAGACAAATAATAGGTCTACTGAGCCCCAGTGGAGGAGATGATTCTAAGGAGGGTTCCGCAAACGAAAACATTTGTGAACCGCTGCACTAAACTATTGCTTGCTTTGGTCGTCTGAGAGTTAACATGTTGCTTGTCTTATAAAACAACAGATGCTATCATCACGGACTCTGTCTCCGACAAAAATTTTAAAGCATTAAGAATTTTATCGAAGCTATTCGAAATTTGATCTACAATAAAATGAAAACTTATTACATCTGCCTTCTTGTTATCATATCTTGAGCCAGTGAAGAATTTAAAGGAGTTATCTTTTGCACCGCAAGTAATTTATAAGATAATACTTTCGTTCTTTTCTTAAACGATAAGAAATTGGATGATATTTTCGGTGTTTTCATAGTTAATACTTTTATAGATTAAAGCTTTATTTTCAAACGAAATCTCGTTAAATAGCTGAAGCTCATCTGTGCTTTGAATTCTTGTTTTAGTATTCCATTGAACTAAAATATTTCCACAGCGGTACCGCCCAACATTTCCTGCACTATTAGAGTCAGTCTGTGAAATAAAATCAGAAGTAATAATCCTGATATCAGATAACAAATCTTAACTACTTGTGTAGAGACATTAGGTTATTACGAAGCAGGAGACATGAAAAATGAGCAACGCCTTCGCCGGGAATCGAGCCACGTACCTCTCGGTTACGCGTCGAGCACGCAGACCACTACACCACGAAGGCATGCGAAGAAGGCGGGAGAAATACCTTATATACTCCTTCTTTTAAAGGGCGACTGGGGTTTCGGGGACCCAATCGCCAAATCGTGGTGGTGGAGAATCATCATCCACCATCTTTTTAGTTCGGGCGCCAGTGTAGAGACATTAGGTATTTTTTTGGCACAAGAGAGATGAAAAATATGCAGTGCCTTCGCCGGGGATAGAACGACGGATCTCTGAAATACCGGCTCAGTGTGCTGACTATTACACCACGAAGGCACGCTAAGAATGTGGGAGATATACCTTATATACTCCCCTTTTTAAAGGGCGACTAGGGTTTTAGGGGACCTAGTCGCCAAATCCTGGGTGTGGAGAGTCATCATCCACAACCCTTTTAGTTCGGGCGCCACTGTAGAGACATTAGGTTATTACGAAGCAGGAGACATGAAAAATGAGCAACGCCTTCGCCGGGAATCGAACCACGGACCTCTCGGTTACGCGTCGAGCATGCAGACCACTACACCACGAAGGCATGCGAAGAAGGCGGGAGAAATACCTTATACTTGTGGCACATGCAGTTACGCCTCGGTTCTTAAACCTCAGAGGAAAAGAAAAAAATTACAAATAAAGAATTTTTAGAGTTTTTCTTGTAGAGTCATTAGGTTATTTCGAAGCAGGAGATGTGCAAAACGAGCAATAAACTCGAACCACGGACCTCTCGAACACGCGTCGAGCGTGCTGACCACTACACCAAGAAGGTACGCGAAGGAGGTGGGAGAAATACTTTATATCCTTAACAATATTTTCGTTTACAAGTTTTGCAATAAGTTAACAAAATAGCATATACATAAATAAAAGTAAGAAATGTTATCAATGTTTAATTTTAAGATAATAAAAATACAACCTTTATCAAAGCCTAAATAAACATGTTTAAATAATATACACAATAAAAACATAAGTAATTTCAATGTAAATTAAAGAAAGAATCCGTTTATAATTTGACAACATGTCTGAAGTTTACGGGACTGGGTAACTTTCTACAAAGGAAAAATCGGGGCGAATAATTCAGAATGAGTGTTTTCAAATGACTCTAAAATATCATGTAATATCTTAACAGTTCCTCTTACCATTGCGCTTCTGAAAGCTTCATATAACCTTACTTCGTCATCGTTATTAAGAGGAGATTGCACATCTAATACAGATTCGGTGTTTATAGAGCGTGTAATAATTGAAGAATCTACTTCCAAGACATCTTCAAATGAAACTTCAAAAATAAGTCAATTAAAAACACTTTTTTGTTGTTGTTTGGAAGCTATATTTTCATACTGAGGTTCAACAAAAAAAAGTTCAGAAAATTCCGTAATTTCGTTTCTTTTCCAATATCATTCCTTTCTTCAGCACGTTCGCTGCCGACACTCATAAGGTTAAATTGCATGAGCAGGCCATAGAAATCTCAAACCTAAGTATATTTTTAATTTGTGAGATAAATTTATAAAAATATAGCTGCAGGCTATTCTGTATAGGAGCCAACATGGTATTTTATATACTTTTGAAAAATACTTTGTGCTTTCCGGAACACTACTGCAGCATATATTCATAATATTTTAAGCACCATTATGTAAGAAAACAAAATGAATATTTTTTCCAAAATTTTGGAATTCCTATATTTTTAAGAGTAATAATGAAACAAAATTATGAAATTATATATGTTTGTGATTTATGACCAGTTTGAGCAGAGTGATTTGGAGGCCGAAGAAATTTATATTTTCATCTAAAACTGCAGAAAAGGTTATCCATTACTCATTAGCTGTATATGCGGACACAGATGCGAATGTCGCTGCGATTCACGGTAGAACCACGAGGCCCCGAAAACATTATGAAACCTATCATGATCCACTGATGAGTCATGCGGCAGTTAACGTGTAAACATATTTTGGAGATATAAAAAACGTTTTTGTTTTCCTTTGCGATATTTTTTCAAGGGCATTGATGGTAAGAAATGATTTATCTTCATCAGTAGCATATAAAAGTTTCCTACTCAGCCACTATCTACCGAATTATAAGATGCTGGATGATTTGTTTAATAAAAAGGTGCAACACTTGAGTTTCCTTAGCAAGTAAAAATTTTATTGTGTTATATCCTAAACTCATAAAATTGAAATAAGCCAAATTCTGTTGCAAGGGAAAAGAAATTGTTAAGTTTTTCAGAGTTATGGTATGTCTGTTCTTTTCAGCGAGTCAACAAAAACTTCTTTCGTTATTTAAGCTTTTGTTGCTTTATAAGCTATAATAAACGATTTAATTTTCACAGTACATTCTGTATATCGTCTTATCATTAGAAGCAGAAGATTTCCAGTATTCTCTAATTGCAATAGTATATTCACACAGCATTTGCTTTATTTACCACCACAGAATGTTTCTCATTTGATTACTGCTGTTTCTTTAGTTAAAAACTTAAACAGCTTAATTTCATCGGATTAGACCCATCATTTCATCGCATTAGTCTCATAACTTCGTCACAGAAGAAGACTCTAGTCGTTATTCTTAGTAAACGTTTTTAGTAATCAGTGCCATTTCGCGTCTGGGATTTTTTAACACGATGCTGTGCTTGCGTTTGAAGTTTTCGAGCTACCTGTAGCTAGCATTGAATTAATTAATTTTGTAACCAGATTTCTTTGCAAAATCCGCAGCTTTCCAGTGTAACATTGCTCAGTTAATTAATTGAAATTTGTTTGCCATAAAATCGTTGAAACTGTTTCCAGTTTTTTTTATTTGAGTTTTAGAGATTATAATTTTCTTTACATTTTCATGTCATAATTTCATAATTTTTTTTGATAATATGTCCATTAATTATTATGAGCTTGAAGGTTTTATGAATTTTAAAACAATTTCTCTTTTTCTTTAAACGAAACTTTCGTTTAAAGTTTTCGACTCTTGATTCGAACTCTAGAAAATATAATTTGCTCTCTTATTCCTGCAATCTTCAGTACTGTACTTATTATCTTCAGTACTGTGAAGTAATCAACTGCAGAGTGTACAGAAAGGTCAACCGAGCCCTTCGGTTTTTTTGAGAGATTTGATTCCCTCGAAAAACAGGGACGAAAAATTATAAATATTCTCGGATTGATCTTCGCTGTATTAAAAGTTGAATTAATAGAAATTTTTTCACGCTGAGCATTGTTACAGGAGCGCCGCATGTCTTGCTTTTCAGAATGCATCTAAATGAAAGTCTAATGTAATCTAAATGTAGTAAAATCGGAAGATTACAATAGACAAAGCTTTGGTTCATTAAGGACTACTCAATGTTTCCTGAGAAAGGAGAGTAAAGATTCAAATGGTTACTCATTTTTTGAAGCAGGATTCGGAAGTTCAAAATAACTCAAAATTATTTAAAAAGCAGTTTTCCAGTGCACCTTTAGTTCTGTTTTTCGTCAAACCTCTTCCATATAACAGAATGATGACAAAATATGTAATGAAATAAATCACTCAAAACTGAGTTTTGAGAACAAGAGAAGGTAACCTATTTACTTCAAAGCATCTGTATCTTACCTGTATACTAAAAACTGATATTTTTAAGGCGAAAGGTTATAGTTAGGTATTCCATCCCTGACTTTTGTTTGACCTAGCCGGTTTCGTGGCTATCTCTGTGATTGGTATAGGGAGCCAATCGCTCCCAATTTTAGCTTCGTTGGTTATTTTAATGGAGATGTTTACCAATAGAGGGAATCTGTGAAATGCGTGTTTATCTGAACTGAATACCCGGAAATTATCATTTTAACCTGTACATTATCATTTTAAAGGCCAACAGAGGTGGCCAAATAATCATCATGAACAAGAATACTTACATCGATGGTGGAACTGAACTCTTAAACGAAGGCCCATATAATCCGATTCCTAAAGACCCTTTACCGTCGGACCGCTCAAAAATAAAAACTGCGATCAAATCTTCACAAATCCTTTCGACCAACTTAAAACAGTCGCTTATCCCATCTATTGCGAATTGTGCCAGATTATATGCTCTTCCCAAAATTTATAAAAGTGGTATTCCTTTCCGCCCCATTGTGTCCAATTTAGGGACTGCCTCGTACCCGTTAGCTAAATATTTAGTTTCTAGATTTTCAACTCTGTTAGATAATAACATTTGCACAGTAAAAAATTCAATAGAGTTTTTAAAGAAAGTTAAAAACATTTCTCCTAGAAATTTACTCCTGGTTTCTTTTAATGTAAAATCCTTATTCATCAATATTTCATTCGGAGTGTTCATTAAGATGTCTAGAAACCAGACTTCTTGAATTTCATTTCAATTGCATCTAAATTGATAAGCTAATTTTGCTCACTCATCTCTGTTTGAAAGAAACTCATTTTGTTTTCCAAAATAAGTTTTACAAGTAAACTGAGGGATTAGCCATGGAAAGCTTCCTCAGTCTCATCTTTGCTGATATCTACATGCATTATTATGCATGTAGATATCAGCAAAGATGAGACTGAATTGTTTGAAACTTTAAATCAAAATTTGATCAAAATTGTTTGAAACTTTAAATTTCTCGGTATCATTCAGCTGCGTAGACCTACTTTTGCCCTATTCGACGGTTATAAAGCTGACTTAAACAAAGTTCTTTCAACAATGAATTCCAATGATCCTGCTATTCAGCTCATTTTTGAACTTGAGACATGAAATTCTCTTCCGTTGCTCGACACTTTGGTCACACGTAACACATCCAACTTCAGTACTAAGGTTTACAGTAAACCTTCATCGGTTTGCCTTCCACCACACTTCAAATCATGTCATCCGAGTAAAGAAACGTTAGCTTCATTTTATTCCTATGTCTTCCGTGCATTTCAAGTTTGCCCCATCCAAATTGGCTCTTGATCAAGAACTAAATTATTTAAAAGCAGTAGCCATTGAAAGGGGCTTTTCACCCAGCATTATTAATCAAGCAGATAAAAAATTCTTATCAGAACACACCAAAAGGCACACTCTTGTTTTAGGAGATTATAAAAATTCTTTTGTCATTCCTTTATTTCTATTATTTAACTATAGAATTGCATGTATTTTACAGGAATTTAACTTTCGGGTGGTTTATTCTCCTATCAATAAAATTAGGAGTTCCATACTCAAGGACCCCCATTCCGGATATGAATTCCTGGGGTATTTATAGGCTTCTTTGCCAGAGTGTTTTAATTACACTGGTCAAACTAAGAAAGCATTAAAATATTGCGTTAAGGAACATGAAGCATATGTTAGAAAAAAGGAAACACAGAAGTCCTCTGTTGGTCCGAAAATCACACCTTCAATTTCTCTGAAGCCAAAATTATTCAGAAAACATCTTCCATTGTTGAATTGGACTTTCTAGAGACGTTTCACATCCAAAAAGGTCTTTCTGTTATAGTTAACGAACCTAATTCCAATCCATCTTTGCCGTCAGCCTTTTAGTTCTTTTTTCATTCATGGATGGCGCCTGCAGCTTATCTCCCGAGCAGCAATTCTTTTCTTATCTTATCTAATCACTATATCTTATCTCGTTCATTTGCACTTTGACAGCTGAGGCTGACGATTCCGTAAAACCATGGAAACTAGTCCTCTAAAGATTAGCAAATACAACTCTGATTTTTGTTGTCTGACTATTCTAGATTAATGCATATACTTTGTTTATATAAAGATATTCCTGTAGAATTACAAAAAATTATATTAAATGGATTCAGCTTTGCTTCTATCTCATTCACGTTTAATGTCCTATCTTGTCCTATTATAATGTCAAGTCATTGTTTAATATCACGTTTAATGTCCTTGGACATAAGCAATGTTTTTGTGTAAGTTTCTCTAATGGTTCTTTTATGAGAATCATTTTCTGCAGATGCTAATGGAAAATGTGAAATTGTTTCACTCATTACTTCAATACAGAATAGGATGGAGACGAATGAGCATATACATGATACTCTTGATCCAAGCGTTCTGTCATTTCGTTGGGATAAAGACCTTTCTTCAAGAAAAAGTTTAACCACAGACCTCCACTCAATTTTAAGCATTTCAGAATACACTAGCAAATTACTTTATACAATAAACAGTCGAAAAGAAATGCATATATTTCCCTGATGCGTACAATTTCTTCATTAAAATTTATTTAGTATTGTCACTCCATGTCTTTCGGAACGATTATCGTCATACACATTTTTACATGTGACACCGAGCCTACATACCTACTACAGTAAAGATTTTTAGAATGGAAACCTGGATCTTTCGATGATCAACCAATAATGCGTCCACTCACTGCCTAAGTATTGCAAGCACACATACACGCACACACACAAAAAAAAAGGAAATTCTAAAATACTTCATTTTTACGATCGAAGGTAATAGAAGAATAAATATAAAGACAAAGAAATTTATTGCACACTGACAAATCTTTCGAAAAAAAAAAGACCCTGTTAATAAACTACCGCACCTCTTTGAGTTCATGCAAATTTAAGCGGGTGTTTTCATCATTTATATGGGAAAATAGTCAGAAAGAGAGTTATTTGCAACAGAAGTTTGCAATTTATTTTCACAGTGGCTGATTTTATTTTTCGAACGATTCTTATCTAGGAAAAAAACATTAGTAATCCTTTTATTTGCCCGCAGCTGTCTCGTTAGTGCTGGGATTTAGTGTCTCAATTCCTTTGTCATGGTTGTAGTTAATGGTAAGTATAAAGTTCTTACTTTTGACGCTGTTGCCCGTGTTTCATGAGAATAGAGTTCACGCCTGTTAGTTAGACACGAGAGAAAGCACATCAAACGTTAAATGTGCTCTTTTAACTTTGAGGTTATAACTTGGTACTGTTACTAATTTTGCACCGAAAATGCTTGAACCAATATTTATATTTCTGTCTGAGTATCAGAGTAAGTAGAACCTTACTCTACCTGGCGAGTCCTCTTTAACATAGCTATGCGATAATGAGGTGCATGACTATTGTTCACGGCTGAGCCCTAGTTGTCAACATGGTTACAGGTTCTGTGCGTCGATATAATCTGTCATTAGACTGGAAGGCAGTGAGTGGTGCTGAGTTGGAAGACACTGTCATTTAGTTGGCTCTTTGTTGCATTATGAAGCATATAGTGAAGCATTGTGTCATCTGTGACGGTCTGGAATCGTTCCTATCTCGCAAATCGTTTCTATCTCGCAAATCTATTCCTTTCTAGATCTATGCGCATTTAAGTGTTCTCATTACATTTGAATCACAAATGTCAAAGTTAATTAGCTCAATCATTAATGCAGTGGGCTAGAGGGGCAGTCTCGAGGCCCGGATTTTACGTACTGATAAGGACAAACTTTATTTTTATGGCACTACACAAATTTGAGATTTTAGAAAACGATTATATGTCTGTTGATTAAAAACACAAAATTATACCTACCAAAACATTTCTTGAATCTCTCTCTCAGTGCGAGTATTTATTGCCTATTATATTAAAGGAAGATAATACTTACCACTTGTCTACAGAAGCTACATTTTAACAGATAGTGCAGTTATCTTGCAGCCGCCGTTTTCGTCAAAAAAGGGCACCCTGAGCGAGGCTGATGTTTGTCATGGCTCGGTTATTGCCATTGACAAACACATAGTTTCTCTTATATCGGAAGTCCATTCCTTGCCATTTGGCAACATTCAGGTCTGGATTGAACATTGAAGAAATCACTTTCATGTCGACTGAATGGTACCATATTCATTTATTAACATACTTCTCAGAAATGCAATGGTAATTTTACTATATGTTCATGCATCAGTTTTATTTAGTGCGAATTCGTGAAACAAAGGTGATCAAATAACTTTAAATTTAGCAAATATTTCAAATGCGTTATAATACCTAAAACCCAAATACAAGTCAGTATAACTTTCCTGAATGAAAATCCCATGTATTACTTTTAAGGTGCATTCATATATGTGAACCATACAAATTCCTTTGGAATGAAATCAGATATTTTACCGAGTTTTTCCAACAAATCTACAAAACGGTTTCGATTACAAGGTATGTTTTGTAGCATAAAATGCAGTACATTTTTATTAAAGTTCTCAGATTTAATGTTATTATTATTATTATTATTATATTATTTATAGTTATTAATTTTTTAGGTTTTGGACTCAAAGGTCCAATTGGGCATTTTGATTTTTATCCAAACGGTGGAGAAAACCAGCCGGGTTGCAGAAGTGTAGAAGAGGCGGAATCGGACATTTTTAACGAAATTTCAAGCAATCTCTTAAAGTTATTTACTTTAATTAAGAAATTAAACAGCGGGAATTCACAGGAAAGTAAGTATAGAAGCTGACATCAGACATCCATTTACATTGTTTAGTTATATTTTTTTAAATGTAAGAATTTCAAAATTCTAAATAAAAAACATTCCAAGGAAAACAAAATACAAAAGTTTTTTTTTTCCATATAATTTTTTCTGCCTGTTAGAGTTCATCGCCGTAAGTAAATTCGCAGTTACGTTAAGTGACAGAAGCTGTAGCATTTACTCTGAAGCTAAAAATTAGAATTATGGACTCCATTAAAAATTTTTCTTTTCTCTGACCCCTACGTTTTTCATTCAAACAATATTTGCATGGTTAGTTTAGTCATTTGTTTATTTCTGGTAATGCCCATAGTTTATTTACTTTTAAAAGGGATTCGAAGCGGTGAAAACTGTACCAGTAAACTCAGGATCTAAACCGATCTACTTAGGAAGTCGACAGTTAATAGGATAAATTTCGCATTGTTGAGATTACGAAAGGTGCCATAACGTTGAAGGGCACAATCCTTACCAGGTAGAGACTTGCCTGATTTCCGAAATGGAAAAAAATATTATCACCCTAAGGTAAAGAACAGGACACAGAAGAACACACTACAGGTTTCGGATTATACAGGAAAAGTAAATTCTTTAGGCAAAGATTTACAACAGAAGGCAAGTACCACTATCATGGAAAGTGTATTTAAAGTTAGCGCTGGATGGTTTGAACAGTTAAAGAAATATACAAATCTACACATCACCAAAGTTACATGGCAAAGGACAGATGCAGTGCAAGAAAATTTCCCTTACGTCAGGCAGGAAGAATTGAATATTACATCCAGGAAATTATTCCATGATACGGCTGTATTATGGAATAGAATATTAATATAATTTATCTCGAAAGAGGAAACATCCATGTCTAAATTCAAGATAATAATTATAACGGGTGGTGAAACATTAGGAACTTGAAAATTAAACCATTAGCCAGAGTGGATCAATTTCTCTTCACAACCTTTCACCTCTAGGGTCCATTTCCTTCTCTACAGAGTGAAACTAGCATTCACAAGATAGTTTTGTTTTTTAATATATTTTTATATTTTATATCTTAGTAAAGACTACTGAGTAATGTTTCATTTATCAAATACTGTTGTTTAAATTATACACACACTGCGTGTGTATATGCACACACTCACACACACACGTATATATGTACACACACACATAAGAGTTCAGAAATTTGAAATTAGGATGATATATATATTATTAAAGTCTCGCAGTATGCCCCAAAATGAATCAATTAACCAAGAGGTAAAAATTAAATCAAAATTCAATTATAAAATGTTGGCTGCTTTCCAAAAGGAAATACTAAAAAGGAAGCATAAATATTGTAAAACACAAAAACACTTAAAACATTTTTTAAAAAAGGTAAAAGAATATAAAATTGTAAAAAAAATAGTTGAATATGTACATACACATATTTTTATCTTACACACACATATATATATTTACATATTTTTTTATCTTACACATGTGTGTGTGTGTGTAAGAGAAAAAATAAGCAAATCTCAAAATTGCAATTTAAACTAGCAATAGTCTTTAATTCCTATCTCTATTTTAAAAATAGTAATAACTTTCTGAACTGAGTCACTTCTAGATCAGTCTATGCCACACGGCTTGCGTAACGCCTATGACGTTGCTAATTCTGAACCTGAACTTGAAATTTCGGGAGCTGAAACATTTCTCTTGATAAGCAACCTAAACCAAAACCTTTGCTTGGTGCGTTTCCATATAATAATTATAGGATAATTGCGCACTTCAGGTTCTACCTCTGTTGCTGCTAGTTCGTTACTTCTCTTGTTTAGCCTCTAACAACTGTTGTTCATTGAACTAAAACTATAATCTGTATATTAGTGTTGGGTTTATAGCGCACCCGTAATGATGATGTGAAAAGAAAAAAAAATACATGTCCTCAGAATCACTCAATGTGATTGCGGTTAAGGCTAACATTCGAGTATTGCTACCGAGTTGTCAAATTTCAGCCCATTTGTGTACAAAAACATGGAAAATATATCGCTTATTGAGATCAACAAGTTGGTTAATGTAAGCAGAATATTATAGAATGAACATCTGAAACTGAGTAATGTCGCCAAATAAAGCCAAAATGGAAATCATAAATAGCCAAATAAAAGAGGCACAATAAGGGTTTAATTCGCCAAGCATCTTGATTTAAGGCAAAATTTGCAACTTAAAGTTGAATCTATGAAAGAAAAATAAGGAATTATTTAAAGCATACCAATCCTTTAATAAATAATGAAAGATGGTAAGTTAAAAAACTAGAAAAATCTAACTAGTACGAATTAATGTTGTGTCGATATTGATATAAAAACTCCAAAACCAACTGTTAGGACCAGCATGCATAGTGTGGTACCTAATCGTTGAGCGAATTGTCTCACAGATGAAAATTGAAAGAAAAAAAAGCGATACATACACTTCAAAATCTGTTTCCTTCTATAATTTTACTGTATTTAAACTTAATTGTGAAGCCCGTAAGGAAAGGTTTTTTTTGGGGTGAAGTATTTAATTTGTTTTCCCCAGAACTCCTGTGAGAATTTTACATTTCTGTTGAGATTAAAAATAAAGTTAAGAATTTCAATATATTAAAATATTTTTTGTAAAAGTATAATGAGAAATTTACTACCAGAGGCATTTAGTTCGGTGCAATCAAAAATGTTCCGAGACGTACGAATGTATTTATGCTTTAGTTTTCGGTTAAGATTGCTTCAGAGAGACTAGCCAGAATGAATATTGATTAGGTGGACTTTCCGTTCAAATACATCTATTCTCTATTTTACGTACTTTCATCATACATCATTTCGCTTTTACAAAATACATAAATTACTACTTTTTTTCCACTTAGGAAGTAAGAGGAAGTTATTGCTTTAATGAAAGAAAAAAAAACAAAAAGAAAAAAAAAACAGTTCAGCTATGTTTTGTGCCACTATTGCAGAAAGATTAATTATGAAATAATTTACAAGCTTAGGGGAGTTTACAGGGTACTTTTAACATCTTCGAAGAATTATTCGTCAGAAAAAATATAATACCCTTAACAAGGGCAAGCTATAAAACTCGGGAGTTTTTTAGGCCAGCCAGCGATGAAATTACAGCTGGTATTATTTAATAAATGCAAATGATTATAAGGCACGACTATAAGCTGGAAACGTCGAACGTTTGAGGAACGTTTCTATAAAAACCGATCCAAAAACATCCTTTAGACTAGTAGGTAACCAATAGTTGCAATAAAATATTTATTTGATAAATGTTCGAGATCTGGTCAACAATAGTAATACTTGGTATTCAGTCAGAATTCATTTCAAGAGTATTAAAGATACAAATAATTTATAAGAAAGCTTCCCTTAGCAGTATGATGCTATTTTCCTTATTCAGAGTGACCTTTTTCGAGTTAAATAAAATATTTGATATCGCACACACACTAAAGAAGAGGCTTTGCCAATGAATGTAAAAATTGAGATTGTAACTGAATCTTTTGTTATCTGAGTTAAGCATTTCTGTCAGTGCAGTTGTCATGCCATTATTTCAGGAGTAAGCTTACTTAGATAATTTCTATATTAAGATTTGTTTGCTTGTATGTCAGTACGTACATTTTAAGCAGTTGTAAAAATCACGGAATTAAAGCTGTTGTATTCCAAGAACTCAAGGAGCTGAGAAACGCTTAAGAGTTTTTTACTAATTATTTCTAACTCAAGAATAGGATGAAAACAGTCACATATTAATATAAAGGCATTAATTAATGTAAAGTTACTTCTAGCAACTTGATTGATGATTCATTTTTTTAATTCTTCCCTTGTGCGGTTAACTGTCAGTATTTAAATTTAAAGGTTTTCTATAGTCGTATTTCCTCGTATAAATATAATGCTCTCAGACTGGGGTATTTCCTGCTTTCATAGAAATTACTGCTATCATAATAAACCTAAACAATTTATGTTTTAAGTTTTTGAGTGATCTTTCTTTAACATATCGACTTTCTTTGCTTCGTTACTGAGGTACTGTAAGCCTGATAAATCACTATCTGAAAGCTGCTTTCCTATCAGCATACCCTGGATCTCCAACTCTAAAATCTATAATATTAATATTTATTTAAAATCTGTAAGGAGTTAAAAAGTAACTCTGCATGCTTAAGAGTTGAATATCGCCTTTTTGTATTATACAAGCAACTTAAAATACACCTTATACCGCCGTCTAGACGGTATAGTGGCTAAGGGAGTCGACTGCGATACCGAAGATCCCTATTTCGAAAGTCGGAGAAGGAGGATGTAAATTGTCTGTCACCCATTAGGAGGTAACGATGGCAGCCTGTTAGGTGCTTTCATAATAAAGTGACCTCCACCTCTAGCCTTAGTAACGGCGAAAGCTTAAAAATACATAGTACCCGCAGTACGGGAAAAAAAGAAACATGATACTAACTGATTATTACAAGGTAGGTTGAGACAGGAAATTGTGAATTACCTATGTATAATTATTTTTGAACGATTAATGATGTATTATTATAAACATGAATATCTATCTATATGGTATACCTTTAATATTTTCTTTTTCTCTTTCCAGTTCCAAAGAGTATTGACGCCATACTCTGTAGCCATATAAGAGCTTACGAGTTGTTCATTGCCAGTATAAAATATCCCAGTTGCAAATTCAAGTCAACACAGTGCGACAATATAACAAACGTTGTTCGAGACACATGTGGTGTTTGTGAAGATAATTGTGTTATCATGGGTTTTTACTCAATCAATGATAAACAGCTAGCTCAGAAAGACACATCCATTGTTTTGTATCTCAATACAACTGAAGGCTTACCGTATTGCTTGGTAAAGTAAGAATACAAAACATGTAAATGCTCTTTTTATCAAAATATAACAAAGTATGTGAACTGATTTGTGTGTACGCGATTTTGTTTTTGCAATAAATATATGTCACAGTTTGTAAACAAGGAATACGTGTTTAATGTAAATAAGCTTTTCAGCATCGAATTTAACATATCCTTAGACAGAAAGGAGTATATTAAATTACTATGAAAAACAAAGAAACTTTAGTTTTCTAATTTCAACCACAATTTGTTGCAACTGTAGTACTTTTTATTTCAAAGAATAGTTCATCGTATTGTTTTACACTGATAAGGATAATGTTACATTGGTCTCCAATAGAAAAGATCTTGAAGTAAGCAAATATGTAAAATAAGAACTAGCGTCCCTCAAAAGTAAGCATGAAAATTGAGGCTTGATTTCTTAATAGCATTCATGTTCGACTTTCTCTTTCTATTTAGCTAACGACAATAGCCTGTACTGTGTCGAATGAAGCTAGAAGTATAAATGCCGCCCAACGGGTATAGCGGTTAGTATAGCGGTTCGCTGACTGCCGTGCCGAAGCGCTCGGGTTCGAATCCCGGAGAAGGCATGGATGTTAAAATGCATAGTGTCGGTGCGGCATGGCGACGCTTTAAATATGCGGCGAGCCGAAAGACATCTCATGTGGTTTGGCGGAGGGGCAGAGGGATGGGAGACCCTCGGACTCGTCCTCCGGGGTGCTTTCCATCAAAATTGGTGGCGGAACTGAGCCAAATCGTACTGTCACCTGTTAAGTGCTCAAGGCTGTGGCCAACGTAAGGCGTAATCTAGTGCTCCTTGACACGAGATTTCTCGTGGACTTGGGCTGACTCTGTCAGACAAGTGAGCATGAGCAATAACAACACAACTATAAAATTCAGAGCCAATAAAATCTGTCTGTCATTTGTAACTATTTTTATTGGCATTAGAAGTTCTATTAATGTAATTCTATCTTGAAAAACAAATTTCGTTTGATTTATTCTTTTAATATATGTGTTTTACGTATATGCTACTAACTAATGCTGTTCATTAGATAATAAAAACGTTCAAAAAGTAAAATAATTAAACATGTACAAATTAATTTTTCGACTAATAGGGTAATGTACTTATGTTTATCTTTCTCTCAGCCATTGTA
Organism: Stegodyphus mimosarum; assembly: GCA_000611955.2. NCBI lineage: Eukaryota > Metazoa > Arthropoda > Arachnida > Araneae > Eresidae > Stegodyphus > Stegodyphus mimosarum. Next base: position 371,067 of record KK113242.1, read on the forward strand.
GCTTTTCTTTCGAAAAGTACTTCTAATAAAAGTAACACTCAATGTCTACTTTCCTGAACATTGTAACAGTATGCCTTTGACACCACGAATATGGTGAACTAATTTGGAGATGTTTTGACATTAAGAATTAGCTAATGCTAATGACAAGTACCTTTTGAGCTAATAGACTAGAGAAAAGCTTGCACCACAAGCTCTCTGAAAAAGTTTTAAAAATAAATTGTAAATAGCTAATCTGTGAATTTTTCCGATTATGTTGCTCTCATTTACATTATACCACATAACGAGGCTATATAAACAGATGCAATTAACTCGCGAACCTATGTAATATGCTGTCTAGTGCCCCAACATCGAATTACTTTAAAAAAAGCGAACCTAGTATACATGAATCGATGGTAATATTTTTAAAAGAAAACTGCCGTAGATTTTCCCAAAGAAAACTGCCATAGATACAGTATTTCGTTTTTTAATAATTTTTTAGTTTTTTTTTATTTATTGACAGATTGGGCTGTTCTAAGGTACGTTATTACTCCTACACTATCAGGTTCAGTCCTGATATAAAGGTGAAAGTTGGTTTGCAAAATTTTGGAAGACACCAGTCTTAGCTCTGGTTGTAGCTAAGAGAACTAATCCGTCCTTCCCAGCACATCGATGTCACTCCCTATAGGCCATGCTAAATGGAAAGATAACTTATGTTCTACAGAACAAAGCACACAAATAAGTGAAAATCATTACCTCAATATATATTTTATTTCAATCCCTTTCTAATTTTGACAAAAATTCTTCTAAATTAAGATTCAATAGATTTGTACTTTCATCGTTGGGAATAAATTGTAATAATAATAATGAATAATGGCATTACAGCCGACAAAGAATGCGTATATGTATTACTTTTGATATCTATGTTAACATATTTTACAGCACTATCATTAAAATGGTAGTTTACATCGAAAAGTATTTTCATTTGAGCAAACTAAATTTAAATATTAACACTGTACATCAATACGTATTTTACTCAAATAAAATATTTTTTCAATATAACATTTGAATTTGAGGCTCTTTTTGGCTTTGCTAAATTTAACGGTGACCATATTTTGCAAACCTTATACAAGCAGTACAAAAGTCCTTTCATTTCCTAGAGAAGGTTCCAAAGCAATATCTAGCACAAATGCCAGTGATATACAGAGCAAGAAGTAGAGATGCATGTCCACCTATTGCTTTACGAATAACGTTATTTTTTCTATTGAGAGCGTTAACATAATAAGCAGAGTAATCACGTGAAAGATTTCTGTTACGTTCTGTTCTTGGGAGGTCAGTTTTAGTCTGTTGCAGAGATTCTTCGGCAAAATTATTCGAATTATTTTGTTCTTCATTCTTGTATTCATTCCGTAACGCATTTACATGGAAAACATCAAGAGGATTGTCTTTGGCGTCTAGAACTGGTGTCTGGTGATTTTTCAAACCTGTTTCAATATAAATGATGTCTCCGTCTTCTGTTTTGCTTATTCCGTTCTCTTTTTAAACATTTAAAACCACATTTAAACGCGATTCCTTCAATTCCTTGTGTGTTCCGGTACAGCCAGTTTCGTCACTGGAATTATTATCATGGTCTTAACCGTTAATGACGTTATCCCTAGAATTCGTCAATATATCCAAAATTCTGTGAGTGATGTTTTCTTCTATTGTTACTGTATTGCTTCCAAAAGATTCCTTTCTACAGTTTCATGTAAAATGATAAGTGTCAGAGGAATCTATTTCAAAGTGTTTTATAGATAGATCGAATAAATTTCTGTCACCTTTTTTGTCCATTTTTCCACTAACTGTGTTGATGCTAGTCTCACTTTTCTCAAGGGTAATAGGTACTTCACATTGATTATTAGGTACTTCACTATTTTCGGGATCTGTATCAGCGACTTTTTCTGATTCAGTGTAGCCAGATTCACCAAATGAATTGTTCTCCAATCCTTCACCACTGGTAACACTGTCATCAAAATCCGATGCGTCATTGCAAATTTCATGTCCGATTGCTTTCTTATTCGTCGTTACAAAGCTAGCATCAATACACACATTCTTGTCATTTGGCTGAATTTGACTGTTTGCCGAGGAGTCGCTTTCGTGACATTGTGTCTACAGGTCTATTAAATTAATGTCATCTTGTCGGTCAATATTTTGAAAGATGATGCTCCTCATGCTTAGGTCGTCATGCGCGAGTGGATACTTATATTCCATACAAAATTTATTTTCATCCGAAATTTGATGTTTCGTATAGCGCCCTTTAAGAGTTTCTTTACTTCTTATCAAAAGATCTCTTCCGCTGTCATTTGCATCAACATCAACTGGTTCTTGACGTTCACCAACTTTCAGATCTTCCACCCATAATGTTTTATCAGAAATATCTTCCTTTCTATTAACTGTAGAATTTTTGTCAGAGGTATATATTTCCTGGTAACCTAAATCCAATTCTGTAAAGACATCAAAAAGTTCAACATCGTTTTTCTTTTAACACTTTCCTTACTTGGCGACATTGGGATAGCCATAATGCTATGTTTTACATCAGAATACGTTTTTCCATTAACTTTCAAATTATGTGCAATAAATCGTTTACGTTTTCTTGCACAGAAATATATAAAAATAATTGTCATGTAAAAGAATATAAGCATGGAACTTGCCTGCAATCCAAGATACTTAAAAGCACTAGGAGCGAATGCGTTGGTTGGTTATAAGACCACAATCGCTGTTGCTATCAAGAAGCAAAATGTAAAAATTATTTTACTCAGCAGTCCATGCTTGATGCACTACAATAGCTGTTTTACGGCTCACTCACACCACCTAAAATCCGATTCCAATTATAATTAGCTTTTCTATAAAGCTTCTTATAAAGCTTATCTTAAATTATCAAAATAAAACTCTTTCTCAAAGCAGACCTCAAAGAAAATAAAACTTCCGATCATGTCCATCTGGAAGAATCATATCGAAGCAAATGGTTGCCTGTTTCTTCGGCATAACCTGTCGCGTGGCGACAGTGGCGTTAAAGCAACACAAGACAGTCAATTCCGAATTTGTTTGCCAGGAATCATTGAAGAAATTGGAAAACAACAAAAGAGGCAAATCATTCTTCATTATCACAATGCGAGCTTTCACACATCGGCTCAAACAAATGAATTTTTGACGGGTCAAAACATCGAATTGATGAGTTATTTGCAGTACTGTTCTAATTTGGCACCCAATGACTTTTTTTATTTCCGCACACTAAAATAAATCACGTGGTCAGCAATTTACGACTCCCGAAAAAGCGGTGATTATTCAAAACGCATTGAAGCAATCAAAACACATGTTTTATAGTTAGCTCAGTCACAGTGGAAGGACTATACCACCACAAGGTACGATCGATTTTATTCTCAATGGACGGAACATGTCTGCCATTTTGATATACAGTCGACGTATCCGAGGAACCAACAAATGTATTGCTTTTTGCTGTGCCCGTCGTTTTAGTGAAAATAGGTCTTCTTATGTTTCTGAAGAAATATTCACCTCGCTTCCCTATTAAAGGACAATAATGGGAATTTCTTATTAATAGTCATACGCTACTCTGATACTCTTAATTGCAACACAACCGGATTAATTAAGATCTGTGCATGCTAAAAGACCTTATTTCTAGACCTTCTTTTCATTTCATTAAAACGAAACATGAAATAATTTCTTATCATAAAATTTTATCATACTGCCTTAAAAGATTATGCGGTATTACTGATAATGCACATACGATTTTAGGGAATATTAAATTTTTTTTATTGTTTCTATGATTACTTAGAACAGTTATTAAAGCATTAGCTTTGCGAAGTTCTATCAGTAACTCATTATATTTCAACAGTAAATTGAACAGCCCATAACTATATTACTTAGTTTGTCAGAGATGGGAATTTTTTCAAATCTCTGCATGTGGTTCAACTGCAGATAAGAAAATACGTAAATAGAGATTATTACTCCATTGCTGACAAACATTGGATAAAAAGGAAAATTCACATTTTATTTTTTAAAATTAGAACGGCTGATGATATATTCTGATGCCAAAATATTTAGAAAAGTTTAAAAAATTCTCTTTAAAAAGTGTACAATAGTTCAATTGCATAGTGTTTCCTGATAATGTGAAAGAATAAGATGCCAATTTGAAATGGCATTTTAGTTTTGTTAACACGAAATTAGAAAAATGAAAAATCTGCATGAATGTATGTGTGCTTCTCGCAATGTGAAGAAACTACGGTACTTAGAATCATCAAATTTTGAATAACATAGTCCTCCACTGGAACACGGGCACGTGGAAGCCCAAATTTGGAATCTGTTTGATTGTCGATTTCATATTTTGTAAATTTTAATGAATTTTTCATTAACAATCCCAACAATTTCTAAGCGAGTAGTAGCAACACTGCAGAAAGTAAAACATTTTTATCTCCAACACGCGAGACTATCTAGCAGAAATTCTAAAGATATGCTGTTTTTAAATACGTTTAGCTCACAGTGACGTTAGCCCAAATGCTTTCAAAACGTGTATGCTCCTGTAAATAAAAAACAAATGCCAGTTTGGGTGTAATATAAAATATGAAAGCTTTAAGATTTGATTTGATTTCATTATTTTTTTAGCCCCAAGGGGTGATAGCACAGAAACGCTGTTAAATTCGAAACGGCATTTTAGGTTGTTTTATTATAAATGTCCATTAAATTTTTAAAATTGTTGCCACTAAATATTATCGCCCTGTATTGTATTTAAAGAAATTAAATGATGAAGAATTTGCATGAATGTATGAATCTCTCGCAGTGTGAAAACTCGACGGAATCTAAAGCCATGAAATTTTGGATAACGTAATCCTCTACCCGAACATGGGCACCTGGAAGCCCGAATTTCGAATTTGTTTTATTATCTATTTCATATTTAGTAAAACTTTAACGAAATTTTCATTAACAAACTCAATGATTTCAAAGCGAGCAATGGCAACACTGTACGGAAAAAAATATTTTAATCTCTAGCGCGCGAGATTGTCTATCGGAAATTTTAAAGATATGCTATTTTTAAATATTTTGGGATATTGCTGTTGAACTGAATTTTATATGGTTAAAGTGCGAGGAACATGATATTTAATAGAAAAAAAAAGCTAACACGCAAAACGTTTAAAAAGGTCCCTTTGGGCGTAATATAAAATCTGGAAGCTATCTGATTTTATGTTTTTATTTTTTCCTCATTTAATCTAGAAAAGTTCATAATGTGTTCTGCATGTAAGTCAAAAGTCGCAATCTGAAACTGCGTGTGGGGCTAACGCACGACCTGATAGCGGCTGGCAGATTTTCTTTTAAAAGAAAAGCAAAGGAACAAAATAAAAAAAAAACTAAATTTTTAATTTCAATTACCAAATATAAATAATCATATGATAATAATAAAGTATAAAATTTGATTTTTTTTCTGTAATTAAAATTCATAAAAATTCTATCAAATTAATTAAAATGTTTTGTCGGTACTTGAAGAAATTTCAGTTGGTTACACTTTTTAATTCCATAATTTATATTATCTTCTAAATATGAAATTTCCGAACTTATATTTACTTCGAATAATTCTAATATAGTGAACTAATCCCTAAATAACTTACTTTAAAGTTAAACTGAACATAAACAAACTTTGGAATTTAGTAAGTTTTCAGAGAAAACATTCCGAGAGAGACAAAATAAGAGAGGAAATATTCGCTTTCTTATTAAACGTTTCTTCGACATATGCAGAAAAAATACTTATGTTTGTATAAAAACAAAGAGAGCATTTTTTTCATTTTACTAGAGCTTGACATTTGATAGGGTTTCGATTGTTCTTCATCACATATTGTAATTTCTAATCGGTCAGTTGGTTTCAGCGGTCAATCGAACAATTTTCAGCTCCAAAAAAATTATTATTCATGTATAAATGTACTCTCAAACAACATGCAAAAAAATGCAGATTTTCTTCTTTCAAAAAATTATTAAATGATGATAAATATTTTTACACAGATACCAATAAAAGTTCATTAAACCGCGAGCGCGCTCTTTTGAGTCACACGAGAGCGCGCCATGGGTCCAAAAGACCCGGCTCGTGTTTCTTGAAGAAAAACCTGTTACTCTTCAGGTAAAAGTATTACATTTATGCCAAAATTTTATGACCAAACTTAAAAAATACACATATTATTAAAATTACAATTTTAATTTTAATTTCTATTAATATTTTTTACGAAATAAAAATTTTTAAAGGAATAGAAAACCGTAAATTAATATAAAAAAAAATAGCATACCCTTACTCTATACAGATTCTTTATTTTCTTTATTATCACCATAGACAGCGAGAAAAAATGAAGCAAATCTGAGCAACACGTTGAGCAAAATGTCGACGTACGTTCCAGACACAAATATTTTTCACATTTTACGCAGCGCGTTTTGGTTTTTCTGTCCTTTTTCGCTGTACAAACACCGCATCTTTTTTTTTTTTTTTTTTTTTTTAGTTGTCCATGATCATTATTTCTGGAATCGGAATACAGTTTTGCCCGAAGATCTTTCGGAAGGGATGGTATCGAAGCACTAAATTTTGTTTGTTTCTCGATGAGGCTCAATGCAAGATGTTTTAGAAATAAACGCCTACTTTTATATGATTTAGGAGGATTTTTGGACGACAAAATGAGTATCCTCGCATTTATTGCAGCGGTGTTTAAAACAGAAAAATACGCTGCCATAGGCCAGCTACCTTTTAGATATTCTTGATGTAGAATATGAAGCTGACATTTCATCAACTACGTCTACAGCCCCTTTCGTAAGATTGTAAAATGTTACAATTTCAGGCTTCTTACATTCGCCTGTTTTATTATCAATTGCATTGTCGTGATGCATTGTTGATAACAAATTCACATATTGCTTTTTTTTAGGAACATATGATACCGAAGTTGTATTTTTTTGAAAACCGAAAATTGACAAAAACACTTCTCGATTCTTAGTGGAAACAAACTCTGTGGGTAAGTAAACTCTTTTGTTTTTTCGAATTGTTCCGACGATAGTTAGCTTTTTTTAGCAGATTTTTTGCAAGATTTAACTTGTATACCAGTTACCTGTAGTGATATTTCGACCCGATCCATAGAGGTTTTGGCACAGTCTTTTTACGATTTCATCCGGTGAGTTTTTTACACAATTCGGACCTTGTGGTTGTAAACCTGGGTAGATTTCCAATTTCCACGTGTAAAACGTCCTTGCATCAACTAACGCAAAAACATTTATCCCATATTTCGCAGGTTTATTAGGAATATACTGCCTGAATGATCATCTTCTTCGGAAAGCTTCAAGTTTTTCGTCAATTGTTATGAACTCACCGACAGTGTAATATTTCTGGCAGTTATTTTCAAAATCTTCAAAAACTCTCTTGTAGGCGCAAGCTTATCTGAGTGTTTCCTGATGACGTGAGTTCGCATGTCATCAAAACGCAAACATCTCGATACAAAAAGAAAACGTTTGTAGGATAAGTTTTATGAAAAATTTCTAAGCCGGTTCCGTCTGTTGCCCACAGATCCCGCACATTTACATGAGATGACTTATGAGCACCACAAAAATAAAAAAAGACCTACAAAAGCGCGAATTTAAATTAGAGTTGCGTGGCAAGCATCTTTTTCTCTTTGAAAGTTGTCAGAAATAGATGGAAAATAAATATTTGTATAACTGACAACTTTCAGCAACATTTGTTCACTTAGTAAAAGTTCCCACGATTCATTTGAAGTCTGCACATATTTTCCCTTGTCTATGTTTCCAGGCAATTTAGTGATAATGTTATGAGCAGGTGTTGTAACATCAGCTTTAGGCTTTTCTTTTAACCATTTGGTTTTTTTGTCTTTTCCCATAAAGCAATAAATGTCATTCTCAATTTCGTTTTCAGAATCCATCTGGATTTCTGAATCAGTATCATGAGAACTAAAAAAATCATTATCACTTTCATCAATGGATTCTTTACTAGCTGATACATCTTCTAATAATTTTTGCAAACGTAACATTTCTTCCTTATAGGATAAATTACGCGACATGTTTGCAGCTTTCTGCACTACCAGAAATGAACTACTTTACTGCAATGTGAAAGGAGCACTGGGTCTAAAAGACCCGATCCGATCAAAACCAAACTTCCAATCACATTTCCGGCGAAAAACTCCGGAAACACAAAGAGGGTAACCTTGGAGGAGATTACACTGAACCACAACCACTTTGAAAAAATAGGGGTCTTTTCAGAAGGATTTATTTCATCGGTCGGGTCCATTGGACCCAACACGCGCGCTCGCGGGTTAAATCTGTTTTCAAATCTTTGAATAAGATCAATACGGCACTGTAAATTAATCAGCTCCATTTTTAGATTTCTTGGAGCATTAACCTGGATTGTTTTAAGTGGGAAAGAAAACATTATAAATGTGGACCCAAAAATCTTTCAATCCTTTTTTATATTCTTCATCTTAATAATGATGTCCTTCTCGCACACTTTTGAGATATCTTATTTGAATAACGGGGCGGCATTAAAGATGAAGGAAGTATACGAAATTTTTTATTTTCTGTTTCATAGCTGCAGTTGAGCTTTATTACAAGTAAATATGTTCAGTGATAAGTTTATTCTTTCCTTGCAGCTTTTTATTGACAATAATTAAGTGATCAGTTAAGTCGAGAAGGAATGTTAAATCTGTTATCCAAAAATTATTCTGCAGTTCGTCGACGGCTTACCCTTTCGGTTTACGAAAACTTTGATTTCATTTTATAAAATCAAAAAATATTTTAATACAGCTCCCGTATTATCAATCTGACTTCGTTAAAATAAATAATTTTTATGCATTCCTCGATTTCTTTAAGCGATGAAACCAATTCCTCGTGATTCAGAGCTCTTCCACAAAAACGTTTATTAGCTATTATTTCTATGAAATTAACCATCTGTAAATTTTTGGCAAAATGTCGTAATTATTATAATATAATGAATACGGAAAAATGTTTTAAAGTTTTTTCTTCTTTAACTGTATATTTTTAATAAACCGTTTTTTCAATTTTTGTTAACCATGTCTTTGCATTGTTCGATTTGCGCCACAACATGCAAATCGAACTATTTTATAACATCCTGTATATTTATATTACAGTTTTTATTTCAGAAAAACTATCCCGGGAACCAGTTTTTAGTTTTCCCATAAATTATCATTTACTTTAAATTCATCAGTAACATCTCGTACGAACATGGCAGATTGCGCTCTTCACGTGATTTCAGCACTCTCAACAAATGCTATGGAAAATGCTATAAATTTACAAGCTCCGTTGCAAATAAGTTTACGTAACGCCTTGTGATGTAATCTTTATGTGCCCAAATTTCACAATGCGGAGAAGCCATAACGTGCGAACTGTCCTCGTCATTATGATCAGATGCTTTGTTTGAGCATTTGCTTTTGAGAAATGAATCATACGACTCATAAAATGTAACATAAAAAAAGGTTAAAAAATTTAAAGAGAAAGTGATTGGAAATAATGTTTTCCATTCAGAAACGTTTGTCTTTCTTTTAATTAAGATAGAAATATCAACACTTTTGACGCTGTTGCAGAAGACTTATCATATCCACTTTTGTTTGTCACACAAGCACATTCAGTTAACAGATAGAATTGAAGCATTTGGTAATTTTAATATTTCGAGGTCAAAAATCAGGAGATTTTGATGCTGCTGTAATAATTTTAGATATCATTTATGTGTCACTTCATGGCAGCGGCATACTTTACGCAGGTAAAAAGATCCGGTTTCAAGTTCGCTTTGTATTTTTCCTTGATTTAAATCGATTAATGTTGTTGATAAATAATGCATAAATAACTTGTTGAAAAATTATTCTTAAGCCCTAGGCTTTTTCTATTCATTAAATGTGCAATAATCTTTCCACTAATGAGCACTAGTAAATAATTAAATCAGACTTAATAAAAATTATGTCTGTAAATTCATATTATTTTTAAAAATAGCTGTGTTTGCCTTATAAAGATTTCGTAAAATAATTCAAATTTATCTTTCTGAGTCGCATGGGGTTTCGTTAAGTACGCTCAAATTTCCAAAAATGCCGTGAGAAAGAGAGGTTTCCTTAATTTTAATGCCAAAATGTCTCTGGTACTGTATCCCTGGGTTTATGTGCTTTTAATACATTGCCTGATCAAAATTGATTTTTCGGACATATTTCAAGATGCACGTGCATTCATTAAAATACATAATTATAAGAATTACAAAACATTAAAAAATATAAAATATTAAGAAAATTCTATTAT
>KK113242.1:381409-411623 GCA_000611955.2 Stegodyphus mimosarum
TAAGAATTACAAACATTAAAAAATATAAAATATTAAGAAAATTCTATTATTATAAAATATATATTCTATTATTATAGAATATATATTCTATTATTATAAAAATATTGGTTCCCCTTTGGATTTCACCCAGGGCGTTGGTGCTGGCGTCTTCTGTGATCTGTTTCCCTTTACCTACATGTTGACTCTCGTACAACCCACTTTATCGGTGAAGTCGAGGCCATCCATTTAGCCCTTCAACAGCTTTCTGCCAGCCTCTCTCCTTTTGATAAGACTGTAATTTTATCGAACTCAAGTTCTGCCCTTCAGGCCTTAGAAAGTAACCTAGTAAAGCAAAGTGCTCGTGTCCAGAGCTGCGGGGAACTGTTGAGCAGAACTCAGACAAAGGTTGCTTTCCAGTGGGGGCTATAACATTGTGGCCTTTGGGGAAATGATATGGTGGACCTTTTGACAAGAAAAAGGTACGGATATTCTCCAGATGTCTTCCAGAGACCTACCTCTTCCCTCTGCTAAACTTAAAATCAATAGGATTTATAAAAATTCCTTTCGTAATGCTGCTGTTAGTGATATTGAAAATAAGTCATGGAGGGTGCTATTAAAAGCAAACAGTGTCTCAGACTCTCCTCGTAGTACTGTTCTGGCTGTGTTTAGACTATTTACTGGGTATGACTGCCTTGGTGCTCTTTTGTTTCGTTTTAATCTTACCTCACCTTCACTGCCTCGCCTTTATGTGGTTTGTGTGATTCTGGACAAGTCATGGATGCTGCAGCTCTGGACGTGTGTTCTGCACTTAAGATTTTGGACTGTATTGTAAAGAATTATTAGAGAATTCGTTGCCTAATGAGCTGATCGTCAATGGCCAGGCATTTGATAAATAAAAACTTTCCAGAAGCAAAATCACAGATTTTAACTGGATAAAAGTTCAATTTTAATAGCACCAAAGTTTAATTAATTAATCGCACAAAAGTTTGATTAATTAATGATTAATATTGTATTAATTTGATTAGTGCAGATTACTAAAAGTTAAGAATATTTTGTATAAATGAATACTGACGCATGGTGTTTTAATACGTTTATTTGTCACACAAGCACATTTAGTTTACAGATAGAATTGAAGCATTTGGCAATTTTAATATTTCGAGGTCAAAAATCAGGAGATTTTGATGCTGCTGTAATTTTTCAGATTTCATTTATGCATCACTTCATGGCAGCGGCATACTTTACGCAGGTAAAAAGATCCGGTTCCAAGTTCGCTTTGTATTGTTTCTTGATTTAAATCGATTAATGCCGTTGATAAATAACGCTCAAGTAACTTGTCGAAAAATTATTGTTAATCCCTAGCCTTTTCTATTTACAAAATGCGCAATAATAATCTTTCCACCAATGAGCACTAGTAAATAATTAAATACGACATAATAAAAAATATTTCTGAAAATTCATATTATTTTTATAAACAGCTGTGTTTGCTATTTTATAAATAGCTATGTAGCTTTCGTAAAAGAATTCCACATTTATCTTTCTGATTGGCGTGGAAGGAAGCTCAAACTTCCTGAAACTGCCGTGAGAAAGAGATGTTTTCTCAATTTTAATGCCAAAATGAGTCTTGTACATTATACCTGATGCCTTAATTTTTCGAACATATTTCATGATGCACGTATATATACTTAAAGACTTCACAAAACTATTCTAGGCCGTATATATACGGTCAGTGAAAAATGTTCGGAAAATGAAGCTTTTCGTTTCATTTGGAATCGTATTTATAGTTTTTATGCATTAAAAATATTATCGAATTAAATTAGTTATCATTTATCCTAGCTCTATAAACTTAATAATTTTAGTAATTGAAACAATGGTACTGATTATTTGAACCTTAATGTTACGAATTCTGAGAGCGCAGCACTTTTGAACAAAATTCAGATATTTGATTTCAGAGATTACAAGGCTTATTCGCCGGAATTTTAAAAATTTAATTAAATTTAAAATTACAAGGTTTATTCACAGGAATTTTAAAAAATGCATTGAATTCTAATACAATTAGTAATTGGGCTATAAGAATAAATAAATAAAAAAATTCGAAGATTTTCTTGATAAAACAAATATGCTAACTGATTCGATATTACATAAGGCAATATTTCTTTTCCAAAAAACTATCGTTTCTGAGAAGCTTCTTTTAATTTCCTTATCAGAAAACTGAAAAAGTAGACTTTAAGAAATAAAATAAAATAAATATTTCAATAAATTTCAGTAAATAGTTATATTTAATGGTCTGCTTTAATTTATTTAAAACGCGATTCCTTCTAAATTAACAGATTAGAAAAATGTGTTCTTCAAAACAGCTAGTTATTCGGAAGAATTTTGAAATTCTAGAAACCATCGCTTCTGAAATGTACAGCGATGACCTTTATATGAAAACATGCGTTTAGATTTCATAAAAATACGGCAGTATTTCCTTTAATTTCATTTTTCAAATTCTGCTATCTTTTAACTTTTGTTCCTTATACGTATGAAGAGATTTTCCATGATGCATTTGGGCTGTAATTTCTCAAAACAACTTGAAGACAATGCAGAGATACAATTAAATACTATTTACTGGGAGTACTTACTATTTACTTTTTGCTTTATGAGGAAAGCAAATAAGAAAAAAAACTGAATAACTTCAGTTTCTTTCATCGTAGTTTCCATGGTTTCTTCAGTAACTTTCATCGTCTGTCGGTACTCAACACTAGATTATCTGAAAGTTCTTGGGATAAGAGTTTCCATTTTTTAAGGGGCATCTGTTTGAGTTGTCTTCTATTCTCCGGAGGGTAAGATCGTGCCGCCGCAGTGTATCCCGAAAATATCTCACGCATCATGGAAGCATGCTAGCCAATCCGTTCTGTGGATATCTTAACTTTACTTTCCATGAGCTCTCAACACTATGAATCCTATGTGGCCGTTTATTGTCATCCATAAAAACAAAGTAGGGATCAATGACACATCGGAACAGAAGCAAGTGGAGAAGGATAACTTCATCACACTAACGATCTCCGTGAAATGAACTTCTTGTGGAAAATGTGGAGCTCCACCCGACCGTTCACCATGATGCTTCGCCATATAAGCAGCCACGCCAGGATAAACACAACAGCCTTTTTATCTGGTGTTAATGTGATAAAAGTGTGTTCCTATCTGCTGTATATCATATAGTGTCGAGAATCGTTTGTCAGATAACTCTCTTTAGTAAAGATGACGTGATTCCATTGATGAGGTGCCCAGTCCTTGTGTTCTCTCCCCCAGTAAACATTGTCACTAGTGGACTGCTGTTAATGGTATGCAGCATTCAAAACAGCGAATAGGCCAGCTTCATGAAGTCGTCTGCCTACAGTAAACCGGGATACATGTCTTTTGGTTACCGAACAATGATGCCCACTGTGTAGTTTCGATCTTCTCTCGTCTGCAGGGTGATACATCGATCATCAGTTACCGTTGATTTCCTTAACTACCACCAAGCTTTCTTCCAGATATACTTATCATTTGGAAGGCTTTCCAAGCTAATGAAATAACACTTTCGTCAATTCCAAACTCTTGGGTAACAGACGTCAAATTACGACCCTCCTCAAGCTTGATAATAATTCTACCACGTGTAAAGACGTTCTGATGTTTCCCTTTAGTTATACTGCATGTACGATCTTCCTTTCAGTTGGGCAATAATGCGTGGAAACGTGCAATTCTTTTTTTTTTAAATTTGCGTTACCCTGCACGTATTGCTTCCTGGCATTTCGCATGCCCTGACGTATCCTCTGACGTCATGGGGCTGATATTTGCATATAGATCACCTTCTTACTGAGTTGGCGTTTCATTGTCCTGATCACAAAGAGCCTTTTAAACAATTTCATAGTTGTAGGTTGAAAAATAAATTTGTTGCTTAAGTTTTGCACACTACTGTATAAATAACAAATAATGACTCTTCCACAGTCCCTTTCAAAACGACTGATTTTGGCTTCAAAGACTATACATATCGCAAACGAATAAATGTTTCGAATCAATCTTTACCTTTCATTTCCCACTTGATTAAAAATGTTTCTTTGTCTGACGTCAAGTAATTTAAATTACGTTTCACGTTACATCACAACCTTATTCTTAAAAACAGATTTACGTTTGAAGTCATACATAATTCTTCAGTTCATTATTTTTAAGGTATTTTGTCTTTCTTTTTTCTCATGCATTCGTGGTCCAACTGGAAGCAAGCACGACTTATATTCGAGAGATCTGGAGTTCGGATCCTGGCGAGGGCTAAAGCTGATTTCTTCACTTCCTTGATTTCGAAAATTTCTAAAAGGTCTCTACAACTTTATTGATACTTTCTACAAATAATTTCCTTTTTAATGCATAATGTAAATCCCGTGTTATGTATTTCAATTTTCATGATCTAATCATATTTATTTAACTACAGTGCAATAATCACATTTACTCAGCATCAATAATGATACCGTTAACTAATTAACAACTCAAGCAGAAAGAAAAACAAGCTAGTCTAAAACTCAGAATCATGTAAAACTGTAGAATTCGTTTTCCTCCTAAGAGGGACTTGTGTCTGATCGCTCTCAAAATCGAGAGAGCATTTGTTCCAAAATCTGCGCCAAAATTAGGTTGCTGGTTTGCCTAATTTTGAACTCAATTACCAAGGTTTATTTTTTCTATATTTTTAGAAGTGTTATTTGTCACGAACCTCACTTTCTGTCCATATCACCAAATGTTATCCCAATGCATTATTAAAAAAAATAAATGAAAGAAAAAAATCTCAAACGATTCATATTTTAAGCCACAAATTCGGTTACTTGAAAGCAGTGTATTACCACTGTCTCAAATAAAATACTTATAATATAAACAAAAGATAAGGAATCATGTTATCAAGAAAGAGTCCAAGAGCAAATTTCAAACTGTGATGCTCAGCAAGAGCATAAAAATCTTAATAAATCCTCCGGTGTGATATTAAAATTGAAAAACACGTATCTTGAATTTTGCCATATGGCAACAGTCTTGCGATAAATATATTTTATTTCGAACATTTTTGTCATTATTTTTGTCATTTGAATTCCCGAGTTTGTTAAGCAAAAATTCTTTAATATTGTACACAGTATGAAATAAATCAAAAATAAATTCGTAATTGAAAATTCGAGGTTACCATGCTCGGGTGGAGGATTTCGTGTATTATAAATTCGGTGGCTGTAAGCGTCGTCATTTTTCAACAGTGCGGAGAACATACATACAGATTAATCATTATTTATTTATTTTCTTAAATAATGCATCGCGATAACATTGGGTGGTACAAATTTGAGAAGTGATTCGGACACTAAAATGATGCGGACAAAAAGTGACTTCTGAGACTAATAACACTTCTGGTGCAGAATAGTGCACTAGTAATGCAGAATGTGGTGCACTAATAATGCAGAATCTGTATGTATGTATTTACACTAAACCCTTGTAGAACGTAGACTTGCGGAACGCGATTTTGCATATACGCGTTATCTTAATTCTCTCCATTTAATTCGTCTAACGTAAGAATTTCAATTATACACGGTACGCTGCACAACGTCGGCCGCGTTGCGATAAACAACGTGCTCTTTATCTCAAACGTACAGCAAGGTTTGCTTTCCCAATGAGAACTATATGGGCATGCGGGGCCATTGATCATAAGCCTGCTTAAAAGCCATCATTGTATTTGTAGGTCTACAATATGCGCCTTTTCTTTAAGCATTTCGTGTCTAAAAACTGGGTGCGTCTTATACAATGATGACGCTGGCGCCAACGAAAACTCCAGTGGTCACCTAAATCAAAGTTGAAAGATTGCCGACGACGCGCACGGGCCGGCTGTTAACCCTTAGAATATCAAGACTTTCACTCATCGGTTTCTTTAGAAAACCGAAACGTCTGAAATTCTATCTTAAATTCAGAATAACGTCTTTGCCTCTTTCATTAACGAAAAAATAAGAAGTTTACAGATGATATCGCTCCTAGTTCCTAGCAAAGGAGCTTTCCTCCTCTGTGCATATTAAGGCACCTTTAACTTAAAGATAAAGAAACACAAAAGAATCCCTTTAGAACAAGAATGTCTGAAATAAAGTTGAACTTTTGGAAACCGCTGCTGTGTACCTTGGGGGGGTATATAGCGAGGTCCAGCTAACGGATAAGAGCACAAACAGTAACGGCTCTTTGAATACTGAATAAACGTTAATTTCAATAACGTATTGCAATTTTTTTTCCTTTTAAACAGTAATTCAACAGGCTAATAAAAACCAGTCCGTCAATCAAATAGTTCTTTATTTCGTTCAATTTTTGGGTCCTGAAATCAAGGTGCATCTTACACATTGGAGTATCCTACATAAGGGGACCTACTGTACTTAATATTCCTTTTGTGTCTTGATTTTGTAATTGGAAAAAAGGAAGGAATGTTAATATCTTAGATAGAGAATCCAGTGAATGAAAAAGGCGCAATAGTGGCTGGCTCTGCTATTCGACACAAAGCTTTAGATTGTTTCCTTTCATTTTAAATAAAGGTAGCCAATCTCCAGATAAACTGCCTTTCAAGCAAGCAAGTATTAGCTTGAGAAATTTAAGCATCGCATTAATTTGTACAATGTAAAGCTGTAGAGACATTAGGTATTTTTTTTTTTGGAACAAGAGCGATGAAAAATATGCACTGCCTTCGCCGGGAATCGAACCACGGACCTCTGAATACCGGCTCAGTGTGCTGACCATTACACCACGAAGGCACGCTAAGAATGTGGGAGATATACCTTATAAAGCTTCAGAAAGATGCTGGCTCTGCAGATAAAGAAATTTAAACTTCAACTTTTAAAATTATTTGATGGTACCAGTTACGCTCCACAAAAAGTTTTCAGTGTTGGTAAGACTGTTCTATTTTATTGGCGAATGGGACGACAGACCTACATCACAAAAACACCAAAGTTTTCGTCACGTTTCAAAGCTTTTAAGGGTAAATACACTTTGCTTTTTTTGTGAAAAATAGTGAGCTCTATATGCAAGTCTCTGCTCATTTATCCATCTAAAAAACGTGGAGCATTTCGTGAAAAAAATGGCATCCAAATTGTCGATGTTTAGAACTTTCACGGAACTCTACTCAACTCTACTCAACCAATAGAGGAAAAAATCATAAAAACATTCCAACTTATTATGCCAGCCATGTTTGCATCTGGCCGAGTAAAGCAATATACGAAGGAAAGCACGACTGACTAATGACATTTGGAAGCATTTCAACATAAGACACTTCATAGAAATGAGTAGACTCGCATAGGAGCAAATGAATTCACCAAAAATATTTTTAATGTTGTTATTACTGGTCAGAAGTTGTTATCAATTTTACAGGATTCCCATTGATTGAAAATGAAGCCAAGGAAACAAAATACAAATTACACAAGCAATAGGCGGCGAAGAGTTTTCAGGCATGGAAGGAAAAAAAATGATTAGTCGGGAACGAAGATCATGAAATGGTATATGAAGTACTGAATGATTTTATAACACAACTGATGGTGAAAGTAGCAATAGTGAAGAAGCTAAATAGTTTTTAACATACAATAAGTTAAACAAATTATTAAGAAATCTATAGGAACTCTTTGATTCTGCGATGGAGATTGACCCAAATGAAGAAAGAAGGGAGAACTTTATGAAAGGTATTGTAAACCTTTCCACTCCTTACCGTGAGACGTTTAATAATTTGCGTCAGACATTGACCCAAGCAAAAATAATTAGCTGTTTAAAAATTGCTGTACCATGTACCTACTTACTAAGAAGCAACAGAAATCAATTCTATTAACATTTGTTTCATTTTTCCTTTTAATTACAGTAATATTTAATTTGTATAAATTCTAAACACTTTATTAAACTTTATTACACCTAACCCGTTTGTTCCATAGAAAGATAACTTAAATTTTGCCGTACACGCAATGCATTCACGGCGTAAGCCCACATTCGGGAAGGGACTACTGTATGCTCCTCTCATTGTGAAGAAACGAAGACACCTACAGCCCCTGAATATTTCATACACCTTAAGTCCTAGACACGTACATCAGCATCTCGAAGCTCGAATTTTGAATTTCACAATTTCGCTTTTGTTTTTTGATTTATTTCAAGTTTTCGTGTACAAAGTTTACTTAACAGACTCCGAAATCACCGAGTATGTTAAAAGAAAATTCGAACAGAATTGAAAGCAAGTAGCAGCAAATCTGTTGATAATTAAACACTTTTATTTCCAGTGGGCCAGTCTGTTGTCATTCGGCAAAATATAAGATATTTATCGTTCTGTTTCAATCCATATATTAGGCTAACTGAAGGCAATGTGGTGACAGTGCCTCAAATAAAATACTTAATATCTCCATGCACGTGTATTGCCATTCAGTAAAGTGCTATTCAGTACATTTAAATTCAGATTTAATCTTTCTGTTACTTAGAAGCATCCCCGAATAGTCTAAGTAAGCCACACTGATGTTCAGACTCTGCACTCAACTGTTAACTGTTACTAAGAAGCAAACCAAAGGATTGAAAAAGAAACACAGTTCTTAAAAGTAGTTTTTTCTAGTCTTAAATTTGATTGATTTAAATAAA
Source organism: Stegodyphus mimosarum (assembly GCA_000611955.2). Lineage (NCBI taxonomy): Eukaryota > Metazoa > Arthropoda > Arachnida > Araneae > Eresidae > Stegodyphus > Stegodyphus mimosarum. The sequence continues at coordinate 390,005 of KK113242.1, forward strand.
AGTCCTCTTAAATGAGATGTATAATTAGGAAGCTACACTATCACATTACACACTTTTATATTTTTTATAATAACTCTTTCATTCAGCTGCCGCTTAGTTTAAAAAAAAAAACACTACAGTGAACGTCAAAAAAAATTATTGCTACCCCTATCATTCTATGAAAAATTTTAAAGCTACTAATTTTTTAAAAATATTTTGTGATTTTGCTTTTGAATTTTAAGTGGCGTAATTGTGAAGACAAAATAAACAGGATGTGAAATTGTGTGATAATTGAGTGTAAGAGAAAATTGGTTACCAACGATGCTCAGCGAGGGCATAAAAAACCTTATAAATCCTCTGGTGATGTTAAAATGTTACCGCCATCCAGACGGTATAGTGGTTAGGGAAGCTAACTGCGATACCGAGGGACATAAAGGTACCTCCTAATGACTCTCCATCATGACTCAGTCATCGATTTCCATTTGTTACAGTATTTTGCTCGCAAAATTATTTATCCCGTAGTTAACATTCTAAACGTGCCGCCTAGACGATACAGTGGTTAAGGAAGCCTACTGCGATACCAAAGCGCTCGAGTTCGAATTCCTGAGAAGGCATGGATGCAAATTATCTGTCGCTTCATAGGAGGTAACGGCAACCGCCTGTTAAGTGTCTCTCCAATAAATGGCGACCCCTTCCGGCCTCAGGAGTGGTCAATGCCGAAAAGGCAACTGCCCGCCATAAAAAAAAAGTGAACCTTTTCAGATTTTCTTTTACGAATCTTATAAGTGGACTTTTTTGGAGTTCTTTTCATAAATTTTAATAAATTGTCCTATTTCCTTTACTTTTCACTTTTTCTATGTACCTTTAGATGCTTCGTACTTTATTTTGACTATTAAAGAATTGTTAACTTGCATTGAGTTTGGATATGGTTCAAAATAAGAACTCAGCATCTGTAATACTTTTGTGATGATGATCTGTGATGTTGTCCGGCATAAAGTAATGCTAATTCTCTATTACATTTGTTCCTGCTTTATTTTCGATAAATAATTTTCGTCATAAGTTAAAGATGCTTCTGTTTTAATTTTTAGCTGTCATACATGCAAACACATATACATATATATAAAAAAATATAGAATACATATAGGCTAAATGAAGAATGCAATCTCACATGAGATAAGTACAAATCAAAATCCGTCCTTAAATGGAAGAAAATTAATACAAAACACATTAATAAAAGTTGTTAATTAAAATAAATTATTAATTCCTTGGTCTTTATCAAGGAACATCAATAAGAAATTCTATCAGAGTTATGTGTTTGAACTTTATCTTGATGAATAGCAAAAATAATTAATCAGCAGAAGAATAATTAATTTTTAATGAAGATATTAAAAACAGAAATCGTGCAAGAAATTTAAATTTTTGAAAAATTATTCGTCTAAATGTAACCTGAAACTATGCGATTGGAAAGGAACAAATATTTTACATTTTCCAAAAAAAAAAATTAAATATTCATTAAAAATGAATTAATGAGAAATTATTTGGTGAAAGAGAAATAATCTTACTTCTGAAACAAAGTGAAAAATTTTAAGAGAAATTTAAATGAAAAAATTTTAAGTAATATAAAATACTAAATTAAAATAAAGGAAGGCTAGAATTGTTCAATTAATAAGGAAGTTCACTTAAAAAACAAAACTACAAGACAAGGCAATCATAACATATTAAGGCAATCATAAATGAATCATTTTTAACCTAGTTAACGTTCTAATCTAACGTTCAAGTTATTAGAATCGGTACTTAATTCTCTCGTTTGTTGTTCTACTAATGACCTCTCGTCGCTTATCTTTCTTTTATCAAATGTATTGTTTGCAAAGACGTATAAAATCACAAACATTATTGATTAAGATAAGATACTTGTATTTGTCAAGAATAAAAGATTATTAAGATTATTAAACTGGTTATGACTTCTGTTACCTTCATAATGCACTTTAGCTCTGTCGTCATGCCATTACGTTCCCATCGAAAATATATATAAACATAAGAATTCGAATATAGAATTAAATTATCACATTTAGCATGCATTATTGCATAATATATATATTTCTAAAATAAAAAAAATTGACACAAAATTAAAAAAAAAATCTATTATTAAATAATAGTTCATAATTCTTTGATCTTTTTCAAGGAGCAGCCGAAAGAGTTATCAATAGAGTCATGTTCCTTAACTATATCTGAATGAACTGAGTAACAATCTTTAAATTAACACATATTACAAATTTTACATTACACATTTTAACATAGGAGAGACCCCATTTTCAAAAAAGCATTAGTTTAATTAAAAATTGTAGTCACACAATTCTGCGCAAGAATCTAACATTTTATTAATCATAAGCACCCCACATAATAAGTAACTAAAACTCATTTTACAAAGTTCGAAACATATTTCTCTTTTAGCCAGCTGTTTCCTTAAAAAAAAAGAAAAGAAAGAAAGAAGGATGAAGAAACGATACAGTGCTGGGAAACATTTGGTGTTAGTGTTCCCCATTTTCCCCACGCATTGATCAAAATATATACATACTTTAAAAATCAGGTAAAAAAGATTTAAATGCAAGTATTCAAAGAGGAATACTTCACAAATTAGATAAAAGTTATAAATACAGAGAAGTAGAAAGATAGCACTGGATAGAAATGTCCCATATATTGGTTTGAGTGGACATCATCCCATGAAAACATATTACTCCTAATAGGATTTGTTCAAAGTCAGCAGGTCTTGCAATAATGAAATTCGTATAACTCTGTATTAATTTTTTAGAGGGAAAGGAATCAGAATACAGCATGAATATGCTTTAAACGGAGAATGAAAGTTAAATATAAGAGGAAATGTGTAAATGGAAAGTGTAAAATTTACATTTGTCAGACATAGTTTGATGAATCCTTTGAATAAAAGTACGACGTGTAAAAGAGAATTCATAATGTTTTGCATAGTATTTCAAAAAGTTAGTGCAGTCATTAGTAATTCGTACAATACATTAGACGGAAAAGTTCTAAGTATCTTTCATTTAGTAGTGTAAAAAGTAAGAAATGTACTATCCAATTAAACTGTATAGAAGGAAATGTTTAAAGATCCAGAAAATATTATCCATGAAGGCCTCCAGAGAGAAATGGATATGTGACTTCAATAAGTATTTAAAAAACAAGGGAAAGAAATTAAGAGTAAACTAAAAATGTAACATAAAAAAATGTACATTTATATAAAGGAAAAAAGAAAAATGTGTAAAGAAAGGAATTAAAATTTACTTTTGAAAGTAAAATACATAAGGTAAAAAAATAAAAAAACCAGGAATTGCATTTGTGAAAAGAGAGAAATGAAAAAAAATATTAAAATAAAGATTACTTTTTAAAAACAAAGTGAGAAATGCAAAACAACTTTTTTAAAAATAAAAAGCGAAAAGAAAAATTAAACTTGTAAAAATAAATATTACTTTTGTAAAAACCAAAAAAAAAATAAATAAATAAAAATGTTAAACGGGGGGGGGGAATTTTAAAGTAAAAATAGGAAAAGGAATAAATTTGGGGGAAACAACTTTTGCAAAATATAAAAGTGAAAAGAAATGTAAAAATAAAGTTTTCTTCTACGGCATAAAATTTGTCGAAATATTAATTTGCAACAGCAAAATTTACGTTAGCAAAAGCAAAACATGTAAATTTAATTTAGTAAGAACGAGAAGAAAAATAGGGAAACAATGCAAAATATCCTAATAATAAAGAAAAATTTTTAACTGTGGGAATGTTATGTATTACTTACTTAGCTACTTCAGTTGTGAATTAAAATGTCTTATGTTAAATAATTGTAATGATTTAACTTAATTCGGCTATCAGACTTAAAGGTTATTAATTTGTTTTTATTTTGTAGTTGAACTTAAGTTTCTTTGCCTTGTTGAAAAGTAATTGTTGTCATTTAATTTTTCTTGACAGTTTTGGTTAACTCTGATTTTAAGTTGCTTGAGTAATTAATTTTTCTTTTACGTTTGGTAGTTTGGTTAACTATTTAAATTTTTTTTGTTTAGTTAATACTATTCTTAACTTGGTTGCTTATTAATGTTTATCTTGTTAAGTTGACCCTTAAGGTCAATTTTTTTAAAGCTCTTTTAAAGTTTTGTTTACACAAGTTGGTGTTTAAAGTTTTAATTAAGTTTCTAATGTGCCCCCTTTTCTGCTAAATTTGGGATCCATGTTTTCTGACTATGGTGGTCGTTTTGGTGTTGTGGAAAACATAAAATTTTTCCTACATGATTATTATATTTTAATTGAAGTAATTTTTTATTTTCTGACTATGGTGGTCGTGTTTGGTGTTGTAGAAAATCTAAGAAAGAAAGAAGAAATCTAAGGTTGTCTAAGAAATTTTTGTATGTGATTATTATATTTTAATTGAAGTACTTTTCTTCGCTCTTGTATTAATTAGTATTTAAAAAAAAACAAATCCTTAATTCTTTTCGAAAACATTTTACGTTGCCTTTTGGGAAATCTAGATTTATGACTTTGTTGTGACATTTTGTTCGCCCGCCAAACATTGGTCTGGGTAGCCTCTGTCATCAATGGAGATTTCAGCACCCTGCCGGAGAGGGTAATTTCAACCTACATTACGCTACGCCAAGGTTGAGGGGGCGGTGTGATTTGCTTACTTGCGGGTTTTCACCATGGTGGATTGGGACCCCGAGACGAGGCTAGCTCTGCTGACAGGTTGATGACCTTGGAGGATCGGCGATTATTCGCCAACTTCAGGAGTTCGAACTACCTTGCTTCACCTTCCTGCGTACATTTTTCCCCTTGGGTTGCCGGGCACTTGGCCTGTTGTGTACCATCTCGGATCGCCAAACGAGTATTTGGCGAAAAGAAGAAAAGGCTTGAAGCGATCTACAGAAGGAGAGACGTTGGCAGACGGCGGGATGGAAAATTATACTGAAGGAGTCACGAGACCAGAAAACTGCCGCTTCGTCAAGAGTAGCTGTCTGCGTTATCAGAGAACGATGTCGGAAGAAATGGATGAGAGAAGGCTCCTATGGAGTGCGACGAAAATGACAAAACATTTCAATAACTAATTTTAATTCTTTTTCTCTCCTTATAGAAAGCATGGAAATGGCAAACCAAGAAAATTTTGTTGACGTCTACTGCCATGATTTTGTATCCACGTATCTTCATGTACCCTTACCATTGTCAAAATCGGTATGAAAAATTTTATTTTTACTTTTGAAACACCACCACCCTCACCTATGTAAAATTTTGTATTAAGTCAGGTTATCTCTTAATAAATCCTATATTTAATTTAACTTACCTTGTAATGTCTTCACTTTTAATTTAGAACACTGGACCCAATAGTTTATTTTAAATTTTACACAACGCAACCTTAAATCATCTGTTGGAGTTGATCTCGTAACTATTTACTGTTTATTTGAACACACAAGTTTTACTCTCTATTTGTTGTTTATCATGTATGTCACAAACTTTTACATCCATGAAGTATTTGTCATATTCATGTGATTTAGAATTGTTATCTTAAATTTTTACTTTCATGTGATATTGAACTTTAAAACTTAAACACTTAAATTAGTAAAAACTCCAACAGGAAAATCTTACATTTAAAGCAGCAAAGAATAAAGTAATGGATTAGAAAACTAAAAGTGAAGTTTCCGCATGCGCTATCCTTCAGCTTAGAGACATCATGGCGGTTTCCTCCTGAACAAGGTCAAATGGACAAAGCGTTGACAAGGTAAAACAACAAGTTTGGAGGGACGAAAGGGTTGCCTTGAGATAACGTTCAGATATCCCATCGAGATGGCAAGTTGGAAACCCAACCGTGGGAGTTATTTTTAGAATTCAGAGAAAATGATATTAAATTCAATAAAAAATTAATTAAAATAATAATTAAAAATAACGGCGCACTAATTCATTAAAAATGATGATTAATAATTAAACATAATTAAAAATAATCACGTAATAAATAATTAAAAAGGGAAAATAATTAAAAGCAATTAATCAGGTATTTAAAATAATAAATTAAAAGTGATGTCATTTCAAACACGTGTTTCATGAAATCGTTGCCGCAAAACCAAAAAAAAATTCATTGCCACAAATAATTAAAACTTTGAAAATACGGTCGTTGCCACAGAATAAAAACGAAACTATGCGTGACGTCATTCAGTGTACGTCATCCAATCCGTCAACGTCACTTTTGGTTGTCACATGATCCAAGATGGCGGAGACCATGCCCCTTTTCTCTGACGTCACTTCCGCCGCACGAGTACTGTGGGTTACTACTTACGCCATATACAATGCAACAGCCAAACGACAAAAATCTTAAAAGCAACATAGTTATATGTTTAGAATTCCTGACGAAGCGTTAAATGTTGAAATATATTTTTCGATTTTCTTCAATTTTTTCAATTGACCACTGAAGCCATCTTAACAAGAAAACTGAACTTTTTTGTCTTTTCTTATTATTAGCGTTTTGTATGTTATTTTTATTTATTAAATATCAAGTTCTTTGCACTTACGGCGCATAAAATTTAATTCAAAAGCAATACTCACAAAATGTTAGAAACGGCATATCTTTCAAATGTTCGATAGACAGTGTCGGGAGCTGGAGATAAAAATTTTTTATTCCGTACAGTGTTGGCACTGCTCGCTTTCAATCGCTGCGTTTTGTTAATCAAAAATTAATTAAAGTTTTAAATAGGCCATAAATAATACATATACGTCGTTGTATGAAAACACGGAATATTTTTAACTAGCTAGATCATAAATTGAATGCATTTTTGTAATTTAAATGAATCCGATTCAAAACTAAGAAACGAATATTTTTAATAACTCTTTATATTTCTTTCAAATACTTTAGTTTGCTAATCCATAACAGACAGATCCAGTTTGAAAGATAAATATCTTATATTTTGCGAATGGCAGAAAACTCGAATGACAAGTAAAAAATGCATTTATAGTGATTCGGCTCAAAATCACCTTTCGAGACTAAAAACCCCTTTTGAGCTAGAAACTAAAACAGAAATAAATCAATAAAAATTAATCAAAGTTAACACAAAATTAAATGTTAAATAATAATTGATAACTTTTTAGCCTTTGTGAAGAAACAACCAAAAGAATTATCAACAGATCCATATGTTTGAATTATATCTGGATGAATTATGAAATTAATACAAAAAAATTAGTTAAAAATAATAAATTAAAAAAATTACAAAATTTAAAGCATTTTAAATTTTTTTACGAAATGTTTTTTCATTTTAATATGGTCATAAAACCTGCAATTGATCAAGAGTGATCTGCACTAACGTGAATCTAAATTTGCAGCAAACAAGATAGATTAGACGTCAAAATATGGGATGAGAAGAATCAAATTTATTAATTTTAAATTTAGGTATTTTTTAAAGCTTATAACTTGAGAAACAGAAAGGGCTTTATGCACAAGCCACCAGAAAAGGATAAATGAAGAAATATAGGAAAGGTAAAATTGTTAAATTTTTGAAACATAACATTTGCCAAAAAATTATTTAAAGCGAAGAAAAATTATAGTTAAATAAGATATATTTAATAGATTAAGGTAAAATTTATGATAATTTAGTTTCAAAATAATAATAAATTAAATCTATTTTCTTTTTAATATATACTAGATTTGTATTTCCTACGCTACCTGTGATATTATTGTAAATTTTCATATAAATCAATATATTTCAGTATAAAAATGTTATCAAATTTACCGAGTAAAAATTTAAATCGAATTCATATGCAAATGTAAGAAAAAGAGGTGTTTAATTTAGCAATTCATAGATATACAAACCCTTTCAATGAGTTTCATTAAAAGAGTTTTTATCGCATATTCTCCGATATTGTAAGGATATCATAGGAATTTAATTTTATTTTTATAATACTGATTCATAGTACCACTAAACAGAAATATCAACAAAGTTATTCTGTTTCTGCTGCAGATATACCTAGTTTAAAATATGGAAAGAATTGGAAATTTTTAAAATTTTTCAATTAACAAATTTTTTGTGATTAAGTTAAATAGTTTGTACAATTTTGTATTTGCAATGTTTAGTCTATTTATTCCGGAATACCTCCCGGACTGTGATGGTGGTTGGTGGTGTTGGTGTTATATTGCTGAGCCCGGGTTCAGATCTCGGAGGAGATATGGATGCATAAAATTGTCTTTTATCATTTCTGGTAGATTTAGTAGTATCTTGTAACTCCTCTGTAGTACACTTTAAACAAAGTTCTTGGTGACACGATAATTAAATGGCCAAAGGCATCAACCGTTTTTGACTAATAGTTGACTTATAAATGTCCGACCACTGAGAATTTTAAATAATAATAATAAAAAAATTGCAATATTCAATATTGGAATACTGCTTACTTTTCGTACATACATTACGTACATTCGTATGCATTCGTACTAATACATTGACGCATTGATATCAATAAAATTTTTCCTCACAAAACAAAAATTTGCAACAATGTTATAAATAAAAATTGAAGACGACATATTTCCAGTATTATGAAAAGATATGACTTTAAAAAATCACTGTGCAATATACTCATATTTAAATCCTGCACAAAATGCAAACAAAATGTTCACTTTAATTATATTTTATACACTTACTTGTGATTGCTTTGCATCAAACGAGACAAACAATCATAAGTAACTAAACCTTTTACTATTATTATTTGTTAGAAGCTATCACTTAAAACTGATATGTCGTATCACTCAAAGTTAAAAATAATATTCTTTTGCACAATCAATAATCTTATTTCAAATGATGTCAGCATCTAGATTCTAGAATTTTTGATAAATCTGTTTAAGAGGCGTTTGCTTTCCACGTGACAGATGAGATTCTTCTGATTTTTCTCAGCACTATCAGCCTGCACCTGTTAAGAATCATCCGTTTATATATACAGGTTTTTCTCTTCAACATCAGATACACTCAATGGACTGCATTACAGAAACATGATAGCATTTAGATTCGTTATTTTGCTAGCAGCAGTTGTTGCTACCACTGCAATATTAGACAAGCTTCCAAAAATTCCAAAGCCAAAAATTCCTAAAATTCCAGAAATTCCCAAACCGAAAATTCCAAAAGGTACCAAACATTTTCTTTTTATTACTTTTATTTTTCAATAGCGAAGTATCTTATTTTAAATACTTTTATTTTTCAGTTGTATCTTATTTTAATATGTTCCTAAAACTGTTTGATACACGTTAATTCCTTATCTAACTAATCATAAATTTGTACGTAGTGGTTAATGCAGATTTTTATCATTATTTCCATAATATCTATTTAAGAAGCTAAAGTTTCAAGGAAAAATTTATAGATTTCTCCTTTACAATTTAAATCATATTCATCTGAAATAAATGAAAATTTTTGTTAAATTTTATCAGTTTTGACATTTCTCTCAAAATTTGTAAATTAAAATTCCCATTCATTCAAATAAAATTCATTCACAAGAAATAAAGTTAATTTTAAAATTTTCACCATCACTGCAATCTCAAATAATTTATTAACATAATTTTTATCATTTGTGTGCCTTATGTTTTGCGAAAGAAATTTTCTCAGGTTTTAAATTGTAACTTGTAGCAGTGTGGAAAATTTTTATTAACATTTATTTGTTGTTCTCTTTCTGCTAGGTGAGAGCTGAAAATAGTTTTTTGCTGATTTAGTCAATAACTTTTATTTCGTATTTTATAGCAAAGCTTCTAAAAATCTTGAGTTATAATAATAATATAAATGAGGCTTCATCTTTGCATAAGAATTGTTATAAGTCCTGCTAATAAAGTGTTAGCATAATAAAAAAAATTCTGTTTAATATAATATTTCCATAACCCCGAAATTTCATACCTGTAGTGTTTACCTTATTATTCATAATTTGCGTGGATAATTATTTAGAGAATAAATGTTATTTAAGAATCTATTACATTATGCATAAATATAAGTTTTAATTAACTTAATAAGCTCACATTTTCATAAAATTTATTTACACAAAATTACTTAGTTTCTTACAGGAAACAAGAACGCTAAAAACTTGTATCAATTTTATGCTAGTTAAGTGAATTGAAGTATTTCTGTAATATATATATATTTCTATGTACAAAACTAATTTCTCAAATGCAAACCAATTTTATGTGTAATTCTTTTGATATGTTTGCGTATATCATGAGTGAGAGTATTTATTTGTGTATAGATTTTCTCAAATTTAACATGCTTCATCAACATGCTTCGTGGGAGGTGATTGGTAACTATCAGTCTTCATTGGTAAATGGATAAGTAAATTACGAACTTATCATATTCCAAAAGATATCTTACAGAGTTTGGTCTTTTTATGAAGCGTAAACTAGGCTTAAGCTCTAACAGACAAGTATCGAGTTATCGCTATGCCTTGCAACTACCACAAAGACAAGGAAAGGTTGTAAAGTACCCTTTTATTAACACAAATAAAGGTTAACTTTCGGCACCAATTCGTGCTTACAGAAGCCAACAGTTTTGACTTAAATCAAAGATAATGGATGAACTAAAACTAATGTAAATAACTTTAGCCTAACTGCTTCTCTGAGCTAAGGTCAGCATTAAAAGCTTATTGGCAGAATACTAATCGCAAGAGAATCAAATTAGCAGTGTGGCTTTCAAGCAAACAGACGACACTCGGATTCCACCCTCTAAAACCTGTCTTTATAACAGTCTTATAACAGTCTCTTCTTTCTACCTCATTTGAATATCGAGCGGGCTGGAAGCTGAAATTGACAGGAACAATACTAAACAAAAGTAACTGATTAGAAGCTGAAATGATAACTTATAACCTCATTGCAAGGTTTAAATACAATCTTATCAAAGCCTGTGTACTGTTGAAAGATTTTTTTGCAGTAGTTTAGATAGACTACGAGAAAGCAGCTCTTTCTTCCTTCTCATAAATTCTGAGGATAACTTGTTTTATTTAGACTTTACCAGGGACATGTTATGTGCACATATTTCCAAAGGTTTTCGATTTAAAACCTATTATGGTGCCCAAACTATACACAGTGTGCACTTTCTAGGGGATCCGCAATCACTTTAAGAAAGTAAAAAGATAAAAAGCAAAAGTAGAACAAAATAGGATAAAAATAAAGAAATTCGGAATTGCAGTTTGAATGAAGATCTGCCAGATAAATTTAGCCTCTCCTCTAGCAGATGGCGCTTGATCATTCCGCTGCCACCAGCTACAAAGTTATTGTGGCGGAAGATAACCAAATGATGAGGTTTAGAGAAGCATCTGCTTGTCACTCAATTTCGTTGCGATTTGGGTTTAAAACGTCGTTCCTGAACTGAATGTGAATCTTCGTATGACAGACTAAAAATTAATTACGCTACAACTGAGAAACACACAATCAAAAAAGAATTGAGTGATATTTTGGTAGGAGCTTTAACTTCACATTGTAACATTTAAAAATTTCAAATTTTTCTCGTTTCCATCTGAAGCGTTCCTATCTACATAAATCTATGGACCCAAATTTTTGAACAATTTGCAACTGTTATTTATCGCAGACTGGTAAATTTGAATAAATATCAATGTTTATATTTAAAAACAAATAAACAAATTCCTTTTTAAATGCCTGAAATGCTCTGCAATGCTAGTAATTTGTATGGATACTCACTTACTAACATTTATTTTCAGTTAAGGAAATTAAGGAAAAATTACTTGGAGAAGTTTGCTATGGAGATTTGGGTTGCTTCAATATCAGATCGCCATGGAATTTGCCACTCCTTGAAAGAGGTTTGGTAGGCCTACCAGATTCTCCAGAAAATGTTGGTACTGAGTTCCGTTTCTTTTCTCCTAAGAACGAAGATTATCCTCAGTATATTTCAACGGCGAATTTCAGTACCTGGGATATCAAAAATAGTGGCTTCAATAACCTTGCAAACACAATATTTATCATACATGGCTACAGAAATGGCAATTCACCGTGGCCTGTGGTTAGTGAACAAAAATTCTTTTATTTTTAAATGTTTCTGAAATGATTTTTTAAGACAAGTGCCCTATGCATGAGATTTTCCTTTAGTACATACGGATATTACATAGTAAAATAATCTAGGTTTTCAGAAATGGTATTTTAAATACCCTAAAATAGGTCAATTACACAGGAGTGAAAATAAAGTAATTAAAATGAAGTAAATAAAAGTGAAAGAAGAAAAAATACAAAATCCTGAAATAAAATATGCTGTGAACCGCAAATTATAAGACAAAATTAAAATTAAAAATAATAAACTAAAATACAAGATAATCAAAACTACAAATTTCACCGTTCATTTTCTCAAAGAAAATGAAGATGTCAAAAAATTGGATTAAAAATAACGTTATGCAACGTATTATTCGAAGAGTTTAAAAAGTAACTGATTAAAAACACTCCAGAAATTCAAATAAAATACTAATCTATTTCTTTGTCGTATAATTTGTTTCTTCAGTAGCTTTTATATCTTTATGGAGACAGAATAGATAGTGGAAACGTTAAAAAATAAATGGAAATTGTTTGACGTTTTTGAAAAATTAGTAAGGTTAGTATTTTTTTCGGAACCGATTATTCTAGGTACTGTTTGGAAGATGAAGCAAAGCAGAATCAGGGAAGAAATGTCCAGATAGATAAAAAGTTACGTATTCAGTCACAGAATGAATGCGTAAAACATAAAAAGCAATTAAAACTGCATTGACTAAGTATGCAAAAATCAATCTTGCTATCGTTGGTTTTCGAATCCGAAAACGTCTAATTGCTAGACGTAAAGTGCTGATAACTCACTTTGATTTCCTTCTGCGTGAACCGACATTTTGTGCGTCTGTGAAATTTTATGTATCCGTGTGCATTTCTGTCCAGGTGGGAAAACGTTGGAATCTCCGACCACTAACCTTACTCCCGTAGTCACCATCGGAAACTTTCTCTGATTTTCTGGGAGCATATCGGTTGGTATGTCTATTAATGTACTGTCAGAAACCTTAGCTGGTTCTTCTGAAACATTCTTCGATATGGCTTTTCTTTCATCAGGTGTTTGCCGCATGAAGTCTGCTTTGGGAAATCGTACATTTCTCCACCGTTGCAAAACTGTCTCGTCACCTGATTCCACGTTCTGTGACCTTCCAATAGACGCTGCTGTTCATTCAGTTGATCGCTTCATTCGCTGGAGCTTTTGAACTTTCCTATCCTTTTCTAAAACATTTCCTTTAACGACGTCCTCGCTGTCCCTTTTCAAGAACTAGCTTTCATTTGGATCGTCGCATTTTGATCTTTTGTCGTCTTATTCATCATATTCCGCCTCCTTCCTTTTTCTTTCTGAACCTTGCACTCCTTAAGATAATGGTAATTCTCTCCATATTTCCGGATGACATTTCGTTCTTCACCCTAGGTCATTCCTACAAAACATGTTTTAGAAGATATGTATCAACGAGTTCGTGCTAGCGTTTTATATGCTCCACATTACCTTTAACAATTTCACCATTTAGCTGATTCAGATAACTACAGTTTTCCTTATTCGCTCAATCACACATGAGCAAATAAGGTAATATTACTCGAACGTATTACTAAAATTCCCCATTTTACCTTCTGGGGCACAGGAAAGACAGTGTTTCATTTTTTAAACTTTATCTCCCATCTTGATTTCTCGATTTTAATTGTCATAATAAAATTTCTGTTTGTCCTAGCAATATCGAGATTTAGAGCTGCTTCAACAATCAATTTCTGTATGTCTGCCATCTTAAATTCTGCACATATCTTTTGAGCCAAAACCACAATTTGCCTAAAGGCAAATTGTGGTTTTGGCTCAAATTAATTTTCTGCCAAGAAATTGTTCAGCTGGAGTCTTCCCAGTGTTGTAATGTTTAGCCGTCCTCAAGGCAAATGCAAGTTTATTGGCGCAGCTATTCCAGCTTTGATGATAATATTTTACACAGCTGCGAATGATTTTATCTATGTTTAGACTTATCCGCTATGCAATATTCTAAAGCTGGCCACAAGGAACCATCTTGAAATAGTGTACAGTCTTGAACACAGATCTTAAAAAAATTAATTAGGAACCATTATTCGAAATTACCTTAAGTGTAGCTCTAAATTTTAATATCTTCTTTCTGGACGAGCAATTAGGAGCAAATGCTATTTTTAATTTTTTCACTACGTGGTTACGGGTACCTAGTATGTGAATTCCTCTTAATTCATTAGTGAATGTACCTTATATGCTATTTATGTATTTTATGGTATTTATGCTATTTACCGGACTAAAATTATTATAGTAAACTGACAAATGTTGTAGGACTTAGCAGGTAACTTTGGAAACTTCGGTTTTGATTCCAACATATGTTATAACGAAGTTTCTTAATCGCAAATTAGCCTTAGGCCGCATTTAATCCTGACCGTTTTAGAAATTTTCAGGACATTTTCAGGAAGACGAAACGGCGTGATTTGTTGCTCTAGTTTCACACATATCTGAAAGTAGAAACCTAATGTCGGCATGTGATCTGGGGTTATCATGGCTCTGGGATATAGGGTTGTCCAAAGTGAGATCTATGTCTGTCATGTATTTTGTCCACAAAATTAAGTTAATTTTTAGATGATTTCTTCAGTTATTAGCAATGAATAACTGGTTATTCCGCATGCTATTTAACTTTCTATAATCACCTGCAAAACGACATGCATTAAAAACCTATCGGTGGGAGATTTTGATTTCTTTCGGCATAGTAGTAGCGGGTACAGAAGCCGTTAAGTCTACTTATGTGAATCATAAGTTTATTTTTTAACATTTCTTCGATATGCTTTTCAATTATCTCTGCTTTAAATTTATCATAACGGTAGAGTTTTGCACGGCAAGGGGAGATTCCCTGTATCAATGGGGCGATTTACCAGGTGAGTTTACCTTGGAGTCTCATCGAATATATTCGAAAATTTTCTTTACCAACTGTTCCAACTTCAGGCTTTTAACCGGCTTCCAGTAGTTTTTGAAATTCAAGGTCAGAGGCTACCCTTCTGTTTCTTCCAGCTTATTCATATACAGCTGTACTGTAGCTTATTGAAAATTAATCCATTCCCAAAATTACCGCGCCTGTAGATTTTCACATAATGAAAACCTCCTTTTGGACTTCATTCTTCTGCATCATATATTAGTTTACTTTCCCTTCTCATTCACAATGTTTCCACTTTCACTCCTTCAACACCAAACACTCTGTGCCGTTTTAAGTTATTTCACAAAACATTTTTCTTCCAAGGAACTACTTTGCGTGGTTGTATCACACAATGCATCCGCTGGCATATTATTTAGCTGAATTTGAGTAACTGGAAATGACAACTTTTGTGTTAATATTGTATTTAATTTAATCTGAGAGGGAAGTTATCCTTTCAGGATGAATGTGCCTTCTGTATACCGGTTTCCTGCTTAGTTTAAATTCTTGCCGTCTTTACCCTGTATCTTCTTTTGTGATTTATCTTGGCGATCATTATTTGCGGGTGAGAATTTCTTCCTGTTATGAAAACGTCTATATCCGTCAAACCTTTCCCTTCCTTATGCTACAGATCTACCCCACAGTCCGGTCAATTTCTGCTCATGTCCTGATGTGCGTATACTTTCTGATACTCGCCTACTATCGAACTTCAACTTGATCTAAAATAATTGCTCCAGCGTATTCGAGTTTCTCTATTTAAAAATAACCTCAATTCGTGGCAACAGTTAATCTAAGCGGGATTATCTGTAGAACCTCTGCACCGGAGCTTTTCTTCATTAAACAAGTTAGCAACTTGTAATTTTCAAATATAAACTCAGTGAGGTTTTCAACCTTAGTTTAATATCTATGAAAGAGTTCTGCTTCTAATTTCGTCCAATCTTTCACTACAGGAAATGCTTTTATCAGGTACTGTCATCGCTTGGTTCTTCTAACAAAAATTTACCAATGCATTTTTACTAGCTCTTCGCCTGTCCTCGCACTGCGGCGGTTGGTATTGATTTCGTATTTTTGCAACAGGACAAAGCAAAAAATGAGAATTCTGTTGTTCGAAAAAAATTCACTATCGAACTTCTGTTATCAAAAGAGACTACCGTTTCATCGACGCTCGTATCACATCTACGATGAATCCAGAATCTTCCATGAGATTTACTGATACTGGTGGAGCTTGCGATCTTGTGGGGTAGTGGGCAGACCAAATGTTGCTCATGATTCGTAGTTTTGTTCCACTATAGAGTCTGACTTGCTTTAATAAATAAACTAGCATAAACTGGTTTCAAGCCTTAATAGACAATAAGAGATTTACCGCTGTGTCTGAAATTAACTAAAAATATCTTGGGAAGATTTTTAAATAAACCATTTTATTTAAACACAAAATTTGAACATAAGAGCACTTGTTGTGCCAACAGCGTCATCCACCATTTGAAACACGCTGTATCACAATCCATAAACCTCAGCTTAATACTCTCTAACTCAATTTGCATTCTGCTCAGGAAATGGAAAGAATTCATAATAGAAATCTAAATCATAATAACCGGTTGTTTTCAAATAGCAACCTTACAACGTTATTGAAAATGTTTTGAGTTTAGTTAATGGTATCAGTAATTATAAGATAAAGTTGCTAATTTATTTCTTAAAAAATGATTAATACTACTGTATGTTAGGGGACTAATAACAATAAAATAATTTATTATTATAACATTAATATCTCTTACGAATACAGTCGTACAGGAAATTTTTTTTATTATAGTTCCTAATAATAAGATCTAAATGCCATGTGTGTGTAAATCTTTCATCACAAAACTTTTTCGTCCTGTAATCATTGTGTATTAATCTACTAAACAAATTACTTAATGTATTTGTTTCCTATTACAGAGACTCAAGAATGCTCTTATAAAAAGAGAGAAAGCCAATGTATTTGTAGTCGATTGGTCGAAAGGAGCAGGTGCCCCACCGTATGTTGTACTTGAGTATCAAAAGGTTTCTGATAATACCAGGGTGGCAGGTGCAGAAGTTGGATATTTCATACAAAAGTTAATTGTAAGAATTTTTCTCTATTCTCAAAGATTTCTCATGAAGCTGTTAAGAATTAGATAGCGTTATATTAAAAATGATACTATGCTTACACAATTTGACAAAAAGCTTACAAAAGATGGATTAGATATCGTATCTCATTTCAGATAATTCTGCATCACCTGGCTTAAAATTATTTGCTAATATAACTCGATTTCTGTTGCCTTTGATACATTTGATTCTTAGTTTAGTTCTATACTATTAAACTGCCATACTAGCGATTTGTCATTACTTATAAAATAAGAATGACTATTCCATAATAAGGTGCGTCTTTCAGCAATCGTAATGTAAAAACCCTAAGCACATTTAAAATGTTAAGATGTTCTGATATGCAATAAATCAATGATCTGTATGAATATTTGGTTAATTATTAAATGGTGTATTTTATGGGTATTAATTTTATTAATTATTATATCAGGCAGCTACAAAGTTAGATCCTAACAAAGTGCATGTTATTGGTCACAGCCTTGGAGCTCACGTTGCTGGTTACGCTGGAAAATGGTTCAAGAACAACTCCACGGAGAAAGTTGGAAGAATAACAGGTACCTTTACATGCACTTATTGTTCAAAATACAGAGTGTTTATAAAGTCCTGGACCCATTTTGATGTTTAATAACAAATAAAATAATAAAGATAGATTACAATTAATAACATAAATGGTTAGATAGACTCAAAAAGTTTCATGACCCTTGTCAATGAACTTCCACGTGTGCCCCCTTCGTCGCACGGAGAATATCAAGTCGATATTCAATTTCACGCCAGATACCGGCAAGCATGTCGGCATCCACACGTGCTGTTGAGGTTGTAATTCTGGCTTTTAGGTCATCGATGTTCGACACTCTCCTCCTGCAAACACTCTCCTTTACAAATCCCCAAAGGATAAAATCTAGCGGCGTTATATCAGGTGATCTGGGTGGTCAAGGAATCGGACCTCCTCGCCCAATCCATCTTCCTGTAAAATGGTCATTCAAAGAACTACGAACGATGGTACCCCAATGAGGTGGTGCACCATCTTATTGCAAAAAGCCATGTAGTTGTGGAACTCTTCTAGTTGTGGAAATACGAAGTTTTCCAACATGTCTAAGTATACGACTGATGAGACCGCCTTTTCTGTAAAACAGAATGGCCCAATTACTCGGTCGTGCGTTAGTCCACACCACACATTAACCTTTGGGGAATCCGTTTGTGTCTCACGGTATTCATGGGGATGTCCAGATCCCCATATGCGCACATTATGGCGATTAACAATGCCAGAAAGATGAAAAGAGGCTTCGTCGGAGAACATTACAGAAAAGTACAGATATTTAGACTGGAAAATGAAATTATCTGAAATTAACCACACGCGCAGACGATATTTACAAAAGTAAAGACATTCAAATCTGAAAAGAAAAATATATAAGTTATTCCATCAATAAATGCAATACGTTTGTTTACATCTTCATTATTTTATGGTTTATTAAACATCAAAATGGGTCCGGGACTTTATAAACACCCTGTATAATAATCTGTTCAGCCACCCAATGATGTATTTTTAACAAACCTTACCTGTTCTTAAACACGTTTTGTAAAATAGATTATTTTGACACGATTAATAAGAGAGATGATGAAACAATTTAATATGTATTAAGATGATATAAAATTGCAATTTTCTGAAATATTTGTATTCAAGTCTTTAAAACCTGAAGATACGAGATATATCGAGTTGTATAAAATTGTCAAATGATTTAAAAATCTATTTAGTACTTGGAAAAAATTTTAAGAAATCTCTAAATTTTCGTCTTTCTAAAGTAAAAACAAAAATTAAAACTTTTCAGACAGATATTTTTTTCCAAGCACAACGTGACGCAAGTGAGATACTTGTCTCAGGTGTCATTTAAATGAGGGAACGATTAATATTCAAATTTGGAACACGTCAAGAAGCATTATTTTGGAACATCATATTTAACATAATTAAAAAAAATATTAACACTGTTTATGAAAGCATCAACTTAATGACATGATAAATTTACATTACCATAAATAGTGTTAATAATTGATACTTTTGGTACTCTTTAATACTATTTGATACTTTTTCTTTCTCTGTGCTTTATGGTGAGTACTTTCAAATATCTTTAAATGGCTTTCCATAGCCATCTTCTCTGTCACTGTAGTGCACGTGCGTTTACATTTCGACACTGCAGAGTGCCACCGTGATAAACAGTAAAAGCATTTAGTTACGAATTAACTGTTTTGCTTTACTCCAGTTAGGTTTCTTTACCATATATCTTACACCATAAAATTTCTATTAAATCTATGAAGGAGTTAACAAACATACCAAATTTTAAAACGCGCCAATATGTAAATTCACGTATATCTTACTAAATTTTGAAGAAAAAACTCTAATTTTTAGCAGGTATGCTTAGAAATACATCTGCTTTAAGATGATGGTAAAACTGTTATAGATTAAAATTCAAAATGTTTTTCGAAAATTTTATAAAAATTATTTAAAAATACAAATTTTAAAAATGAATCATAAAAAATGGGCAAATTTTATTTGGAATGGACCTTAATTTCGAAATGTTGAGAGAAGAACCAAATACGTTTAATAGAAAAAGATATATAACCAATATATATATATATATATCAAATTCAATTAACGTTGAAAAGCTAAAATTTTGAGAGCTAAATTTTTAAAAACTACACCTGCGATTTTTACAAATCTTGGCATTTGGCATAACTTGAGTCGTAGAATCGAAATATGGAAGAAATTGGCATGTCATTTCAGAAAAAATCGGATTTAGTGTCGAAATACCTATATTAGAACAATGCTATATATAAATTTCGCACATATCCTAAGTCGCGCTTTCGAGACATGCAAACAGCAAGTTGAATTTCATTAATCGGCCCAGTAGAACGGGAGATACAGAACTGTCCCATTCGTTTTTTGTGCAGTGTATTTGTTTCAAAAACTGATAAAAATATATCTGTATTATATTGATTCTTATCGCTGCATTTTAGTTAAAAAAGGTTTGAAAGAAAATTAGGAAGAAAAATTTTAGAAGAAAATTGATAAGAACATTTTAGCTTTCCGAAAATGTTCTTACCAATTTTCTTCTTTTTATCCTACTTATTCTCTTTATCCCAGTTAACAAGGCGTTAGTTTAAAATATACAAATTCATATTTAATACGACGTAACAAACATGCGACAAACTGAAGTTATGAAAACAAAAATCTGGCAGAGGAAATGTATATCTGTACAAGAAACTACTAAATTACTAAGCTGTATTATTATGCATATATAGTTAAATTTATTCATTAATTTATATATAACAGTACAAACAAATATTATGCAAAATTAATAGAAATGAAAAATCTTAAAAAATTACGTAATTTTGGGGTAAATTTAAATTAACCTTCCAACACGCGTGTCTTGGGCACATTTTACTACAAATTCGGTTTTTAATGTACATTTTTTTTTATATCGTAGCTGAGACGTCTGAAGGCAATTTCAATTCCTCCTTTCAATCCTTCCCACATCATGTCAACAGAAAGTCATATGACGTTTTCCTTTTTGCTCGGGTTTCTGTGCTACGTGACAGCTTCTTCGTAAACGTTACGACACTAGCGTGGTCGTGGGAGGAAATTCGGAAAATATTTTTTTTCCAAGTTCTCTTTAGCTCTGTGTTGTTAACTCACACATGTTATTTTGATATGTATAAATTTGACTCAATAATCGGAAATCGATTTGATTCGATCTGTATAAATTCGACTCAATAATCGATAATCGATCTGATTCGATCTGTATAAATTCGACTCAATAATCGATAATCGATTTGACTCAATCTGTATAAATTCGACTTCCATAATTTTTATATCGGTTTTCATGGCAAATATATATGTGTGCAACCAGCTGATTTTGCTCTCATTCTTTAAGACTTATCTGATGAAGAAAAAGAAGATAAGGAAGCCTTTGTATGAGAGAACAATAGCGATTCCAGTAAGAAAAATATAGAAATAAATACATCGGCTGTGAATCTGAATAATATAATTAGGATGATGATAATAATAATGATATAGAAAAAAGAAATGATTGATGATGTGTTCTAAGTCGGTAAAGATAAATTTCTAATTTATCTATTAGTCTTAGGAAAGAGCATCTTTATTCGCGCGCAAAAATCCAGACATTACCTCCTGACATTTCAACACTTCTAAGTGGTAATTATGCTGTTTCTAATGATGAAGTGCTAGAGCAATCCTCACCGAAACTAGGAACATGTAGTTCATGTGGCAGAGAAAAAAATGAGATCATCAGCATCTATGAAATGCAAGACATGCCTTAGATACAAATGTAAAGCACCATTTTATTGCCGAAATTATTTACATGGAATGCAGTGTGAAGTTCGAACATTGAGAATTATCTTTAGAATCCTGTTTTCCTGTTATTACTTTATTCTATTCTATTATTATTATTCTTTATTTTTTTACTTCTATTTTTTAGAAATAAAAAATATTAAAAATTATTAAAAAAGGTAGTTTAAAACTAATTTTTGTAAACAGTAAGAAATAAATTTCCTTGCAGAAGTAAGT